>APFE030321236.1:0-70662 GCA_000404065.3 Pinus taeda
ACACTTTTAAAGGAGGCTTGAAGTACAAAGTCCAAAGGAACTTTAAATATATACCTAAATTCATCTAGACAAAACAAAATGGGATCAATCATTGAAAAAAATGATGGAGCTCAATTCTAAAATTACGAATGAATAAAGGTTTTCCTATAATAGCATTCCAGTTACAAATCATAGAGTAATTACATTAAAAGGAAGTATCCAAGGAAGAGAAGTTAATGTCGCCATTAGCCCAAGCAACGATAAAAATTATATCAACATCAACTTGGAAAATCAACTATTAATTCCAGAGCTAAGCATTGGTGTAAGAAAATTATTTTTGACCAAAAAGAGTATAAAATTAGTGGTATACAAGTGACAATAGGTCATTATGACTACATATCTCAATTTCATGTTGTAAGTATGGATAAAAACACTGCCATCATACTCGATCAACCCTTGCTTAAGGATTTGGATACATTCATGTTAAACATAAAGAAACAAGTTTTGATGTTTCATCATAAAGGGAAGATGGTCATGTTTCAAGACATAAAAAGTAAATAAAAATCAATAAAATATTCATTATAAGACCTTAAGGACATCTCAGATTTGATGTTTCAAGATAACGGAAAAACTATATCAAATAAGAAAAAAGAGCTTGAAGAAGTCATCTGCAGCAAACACAAAAAAAAATTTGCACCTCAAAGATCACCAAGAAAAGCTACTCGAACAAGTCAATAAAGCTAAAGCATAAAAAAGGAACTCAAGGAGCGTTTATTAGAACAAGAAGAAGAAAATTTACTTTTAAAGAGCCTTAACCAAACATTAGTAGAACAAATCCAGTGTTTATAAGACAAGAAGCATGAAGGCCAAAATAAAGTTGACTTCAAGAATGAGGAATGCTTACATCTCAAACATCATAATTAAAATATGCTCAAATAGATGTAGTAGTCCAAACTGAAGAAACAAACATCAATACCACTAATCTCGCAACTCAAGAAAATCCAAACCCTATTGAAGTAAAAACATACTCAAAGGTTGTTGTTCAAATAGAGGACACCCCAAATGAATATTTAGTAGTCAATTCAAAACAAACAATGCCTGATGGAAATCAGGAAACTGTCATAAAAACGTTAAAGGAAGTTCAAACAAGAAAAACTCCTTATCTATATCTGCATCACAAGAATAGACACCTTAATCAATCTACAAATCTGTATCAATCAAAACAAAAACAACAAACTTATGTTACAAAGAATATTGAAGTGATCTCAATTTAGTCTACTAATAACAATTTGTTACAAAGTTCTAGTGATCAGAAGATTCCACAGAATGTTAATCTAGAACGGTCCAATCCATTCTCAATAAGACAATTTTATATATCACTCCAAGGATCATATCGACTTGTATCGACAAAGATGATTGTTCCGAGATGAGAAGGCATTCATAGCATAAAAATATATCAAGTAGAAGACATTCGTAGTAGAAGAGAAATCAAGCCCTTTCATCGACAAGCTTTGAGGACAAAGATTTTTTAAGGAGAAGACAATGTTATGAACATAAATTATGTAAAAATAAATAAAAATAGATAATAAATAGTAATCATAATAATACAAATATAATAATAAATAATAAGTAAATTAACTAATGGTTAGTTAGTTAATAATGAAAAGGCATGTCTTAGAGACATTCCTGTTCATGAAAGGGTACTTACCTGGCTATATATACAAGACCCTCATTCTCATTTGTATCATCATACATCAATTCTTTAAATAATATAAATTTTACACTTACTGTCCTACGATGGATGTATTTGTCTACGAAGTACTTTTAATATTTTCGCTGCGTATACAACTAGTGGCCATTACATGGCATTGTCGACAAGTGTGTTGGAATTGATGTAAACCAAACTAACATCGAAGTTGATGACAGTGGATGTTGGCTTTAATGTCCATGAGCCTTGTTGTTATGGTAAATAGTTTAGCATTGACATGCTTGATGTGTAGAGCTAAGGGGGAGTCCCATGGTTGTTGCAGTCTCTTGTAGAGAATCATCATAGTAGAAAGCTTATTGAAGAAGACATAACATGATGACTCAAATGTTCCTATCTTAGGTGTTTTCCTCAAATTCTCTTGGAAATGTCATAGTTGGATAGGGATTTGGAAAAGCTTTACAACAATATGTGGAAGTCTACAAATGGCCCAGAAGGTCGGAACCCTGGAAGGACCAAACAGTGGATTCTTGGAGACTCGAAAGCCTAGAAGCTCGGAAGCTCAGAATCCTGAAAGTTTGAAACCACGTAACTTTTTGTTAAATGAATTTCTTAAAAGTGTTGGGATTGAGGGTTTCGGGCATTGGTTTGGAAGCAGGTCACTTTCGGCATAAAACCATTTACAAAGGAAATTGCTTGAAAAACCAAGGATCAAGGGACCCTTTCTCTCTCCTCTGCCAGGAAAGTCGGAAACATATTATTGGTTAGAGATGACGTTAATATGGCATAACGATGGATGTTGGTATTATGGTACATATGTTGTACTTGATGGCAACCCTCTCATACATATGACAGATCATAGTGCAACAGGCCAGTAGTAAAGATTGATGATCAGCCTACTTAGAATGGAAGAAAATAAGGGGTTCGTAGGTGCACCATTCAAAAGGTACAGACCCGTAGGCACGCCATTCACAAAGTGCGGATATGTTCGTAGACCTCCCGCACAAAAGGTGTGAACCTAAAATGCACAGACTTTCATGCAGAGAAAAACGCGCGTCTTATGTTTGTTCCATGGTATTTAGTCCAACATTTTTGATCCTATGGTTTTGCTCCGTGGTTTTGGCATCTAAAATATTAAACCCAGGTTTTGGATCCCTTGTATTGATTTTCTATGGTTTTGATCCATGGTTTGAGTAAGGGCTTGCCTATAAAAAGGAAAGGAGATCATTTGGCTATGTACTTGAAAATTGAATATCTTAAGATCTGAAATTTTGGGTGATCAGGTTTGAAAAGCTAGATCTAGATAAAAGAGAAATCTGTAAGGTGGATCTATTGATAGGTTGTGATCTCTTTGGCACATGATCAGATCTGTGGATCTCATAGTGTGTGGCACATTGGAGGACTAAGAATTTGGCTCTATACAGAGGTCTGAAGGCGATCCATAGCGCAGGTGCGGAGGAACGCAGTGCAGCAGAAGGCACAGGTACGGAGGAACGCAACGCAGAAGAAGGCGCAGGTGTGGAGGAACGTAGCGCAGCAGAAGGTGCATGTGCGAAGGAACGCAACTCAGCAGAAGGTGTAGGTGCGGAGGTGCGCAGTTGAATAAGCGGAGCAGGTGCGGAGCTACGCAGTCTATTCACGGAAGAAGTGCGGATATCCGCAGGTTTCCTTCGGTGAAGTTGCGGACCTTTTCTTGAAATATATTTTAGCTGTATTTTACCTGTTTCTACAGAAATCTGGGTTTAAATTGGTGGCTGGTTACTGGTGATATTTTCTGGTTACTGCATTCTGAGAAGTTAATTGTTTAAAGGAGATTGGGTGATGCACAGTACTTGATGTTTTGGATCCAGTTTGAAAATTTATGAAACGTGGTCCCCAGAAGAAAAGAGAAGGTTGTAGCCTTCTGTAGATCAACACCTACATACTATTATTTCAGCTAGTACAAAAGCTAAGGGGGTTGTTGCTCCCTTCCAAAAGAAGCTGGAAAACGAGAGAGAGGGTTGTAGCTCTCTGTTGGTTACAGCCTGCATACTGGTAAAAGACTGCACCATTACAAAATCATTGTAAGAAGAAGTTGTTATTGAAAGAAGATAGAGACATATTGCAGCAGGTGGTTTTCACCCACATTGGGTTTCCACCTTACATCTTGTGTTCCTTGGTGTGACTGTCTATTTTGTGTTCCTGCTCATTGTTCTCTCATACAAATTAATGACAAACATCTAATTATAAGTTTGGAAGGTATATGCAAGTTTAAATTGTCAGATCTGAAAATATTTGTATAAATTGAGAAGAGTTTTATAATACTGATTCACCCCCCTTCTCATTATTATTTCTAAAAATGGACACGTGGCAAGAACATTTGGTATTTTCGGATACCCAAAAGGGCTATATATGGGTGACACTTGGACCTCTCATAGGTCGAAATGTGGCATGGATGGCACCATCATGATGTCATGCTAGCAATGGGCATACCCTGGAGGTAGGAAATCTCGTAACATTTTTGTTAAAACTAATTTTGTGGAAGCATTAGGATAGGGAGCTTCGTTCCTTAGTGCTAAGAAGTGGTTCTCGGAATTAATGAAGACCAGGGGCATGAAAAAAACTATAAATGGAATTTATCCCTCATAGGGAAGTAGAGAGGTATAGAGTCTAAAGGTTTAGCCATAGGTCACGCCACTTGGTCTTATAAAAATTAGAGGAGCCAAGGGAAAGGGGCTAAAGCACATGTGGGCTAGGCTAGAATCTTGAAATCTCATAAGATGTATGAAATACATTTAACAAAAAATTATGGGTACTATTTGTTATGAAACCAACTCACAAATAGATATATCAACAAATTAAAAACTATCCTCTTCGAGGGGGAAGGTTCCTTTACATTACATAAATGAAATAATTATTGGATGATACAAATGACAAGACCTCCTTTGTATATATATGATTCTAAGGGGTCACAATATAATTAGAGCCTACATAATAATAATAATGCAAGGGAACAACAATAACATGATCATGTTCACAAATAGGTGGGACGCCTTTGGGAGTCTCAAACATCTTGGAATGATTGTCCAAGACTTTTTGGAGATCTGGAAAAATAGATTATTTTGATGTTTGAAACCCTAGTGAGCATAATTGTGCAATTACTCCCCATTTTTCTTTCTTCAAAATCATTTTCATGCCATTCGAGCTGATTATCTTTCCTTTCCTTCCCAAAAAAATTCAAGAAAAGTTCTTGAAAATTGAAAGCTATCATCCCCAAATATTGTAACCATTGGAGTACTAGTACGACATCAACACCACCCATTGGAATGGAAAGCATTGGACTTTTCAATACATATTCCCCCATGGTTATCTTGATATTATGGAACTTTCCAAAGAAATGTATAGTTCCTCCATTTGCATGCATCACTTGACACTCTAGTGTTGGATATAGGAAGTAATTCAATTCCTTGGCTATCTTACAATGAATAAAATTATGGGTACTACCCGAATTATTCAACACTATTACCTTGTTATTCTTGATATATCCTTCTACATTGAGAGTTTGAGGAGTGGTAATTATTTCCAATGCATTATAATATATGGTCAGATTCATTTCTTCTTTCTCTGGGGTTGGTTCTTGGTGTATATCCTCCTCTTTTGATGTTTCTTTTTCCTTTTTTTCCTAGTCTTCACAATCTATGTAGAATAATTTATTTTCAGCACACTTATGACCTTTAGTGAATTTTCTATCACAATTGTAACAAAGGCATTTTTCTCTTTTTTTTTTTTTTTGTGGAAATTTTGTGGTGTCAACCTTGTAGGTTGTGGAAGAATAGGACCAACAACACTTCCATATTTATAGTTGTGAGTGGTAGACCTCCTTGTTTCCATAATTTTCTTTCAACTTTTCTTGCCACCCTGAATGCCTTCTCTAATGAATCATGTTCCCAAAGGTGAACCTCATGTTGGATGTTATATTTTAAAGTCAATCCTCCATAAAAAATGACCAAGTGACAAGTGGTTTATGAGAACAAAGCCATCTATTCCATACAAACTAATTGGTTTCTAAATATAAATGTGCAGTACGTACCTTTTGTGAGGGTTGCACATCATGTACATCAAAATATTGCTCCATCACTGGATCCTTTCCATCAAAATTCCTCATATCTATCTTTGGAATGTGGTGGTTCTTAAACCCCACATTGGAGTATATAAAATTTTAATTGATATTCCTTTTGTCTTCATCATGATTTTCATGGATTGTCTTGTCACCACTAGGACGCCTTTCTTCTAACAAATTTGCCAAACCTTCCTTCAATCCCTCTATCTTGAAATTGATCATTGCTTCCATGTCTACTTTTAAACCACCATTCAAAACTCCCATGTCCCTTTTTAGACCATCTATCTTAACATTCATTATGGCTTCCAATTAATTTTTTGTTACTTTTTGTTAGAGCGGAATTTGTTGCACTTGGTGCCATAAAATTCATATATCATGATGCATTTCTTCCTCTTATTCATGCGTCATAGAAGAGCTTGGTGGTTGCTTACTAGGTGCGTCCATTTTTTTTGTTTTGAGGCATTTTGTAATCAAACAATGATATATGTGCTTCAATATTCCCCTTGAATCACTTCAAACTGATTCTTCAAACAAAAGTTATGCAAACGTTTTTAAAAAATATACACATTTTTCTTTCTTTTAGGCGCTCGATCTTGAAATGATTATAATTTTGTAATTTTGGATCTCCAAGTTCTAAAATTTCTTCCTATGGTAGCTCGTTGAGTCCTCTTTCCAAACTCATAAGTCTGGTCAAGATTGGATTCTTCAAGAAACAATTATGCCAACTCTCCCACGATGAGCTGATTATGGATTGGTTCAGTAGAGCAAAGTTTTACGAGATGCCACATGTCACTATTTTAACCTTTGGCTCTGACGTTTCTACATGAAAAATTAAAGTCTTTGCACTTTCATTCAATTTTTACATAATTCAAATCCGATTCCTGAAACAAAAGTTATGATCATTTTCCCTAGGTCAGCCGTTTGAGACAGAATTATGGATCCCGAAAAAACCCTAACTTCCTCGGAACATATCTCTGAAAATATAGCGAACCAAGATCTGAACATTTTACAGGATATTCTATGAGATTTTGGCTCCATGTGGTAAAATTTTTAGCTTCTGAAGCCCCATAGAAATTTTTTTATAGCGAAAATTCCAAGATGACCTGTTTGAAGAAGCGAAACCCTAGAATCCAAGCTCTGATTCCAAATGTTATGCAACCAACTCACAAATAGATAGATCAACGACTTAAAAATTATCCTATTCGAGGGGTAAGCCTCCTTTACATTACATAAATGAATTTTTTTTGGATGATACAAATGAAAAGACCTGCTTTGTATATATATAGGATTTTAAGGGGTCATAATATAATCAGAGCCTACATAACAATAATAATGTAAGGGCACAACAATAACAATATATGGGCTACATGGCACAACAATAACAATAAAAGGGATACACTAGTATTATAGGGACCTAATACTAGGGATTCTAGGATCTAAATCATATAACAACATATGTTTAAAGGCATGGATGAGACGACAACATTTTGGAATTATGGGGCAATGCCTAACACTTCTGCCATACTCAGAGTTTACGACATCATGGAGAAGAAGGATTGAATGGTTCGATAGCTGAATAAATGCGCACAATAAGATTGGTGTCATTGGTGTAATGGTGTCTGCAAAGACTACTGCCTTGGGATAGAAAGTACCACAATTTGCAGAGACAATAGTTGACTACTAAATAATCATGTTTGATCTCCATTTCACGATGAGAGAAATTGAATTGAAAATATGGCTAAGTGCACAGTCGCCATAACTAAGTGCTCCTCACGTCATGAAAATATAAATGGGAAAATAGACCTGGGAGTTATGGGTACTAGACCAAAATCAATAATGACATGCTAAAGTACATTATGAAGAGTTGGAGTCTCATGTTTCCTGTACAAAAAAATTCAATGGAGGTACTCCTTGAGTGTGCAAGCAAGATTGAGATTTAATTCTCAGTACGAAGAAGTTCTCAGAGCCCATCCTTCCATTTAATGTGGGTACAGAGGCCATGTAACTAGATCTAAAACAAGATAGAAAGCCATGCCAGAGTACATAGGCAAACAAATGGAAAAATTATTGTTGATAGAGACAACATTGATCATTCTGTTTCATTAGAACAAAACCTGGGATTTCAATTGAGCAATAAAAGGTGTGTGGAAGCAACACCATTTTCTATGAAATGGGTGGAGAGATTCGAGTAGGTGTGCACTGTAGAGAGAGAGGCTTTGAGTTCTTATGATGTTGAGAGAAGACTGAGTGTGCTTGTGCTACAGGGAAGAGGCCAAGAGTGCCTATGCAGAGGAAAGAGGTACAAATGTGCTTAGACTGCTAAGAGGAGGCCAAGAGTTCCTATGCAAAAGTAGAGGGCTTAGATTTGAAATATCAGTAAGAGAATGTGTAATGTTACAGTGTTGACAGAGTGTCATGGGGTTGTGTATGAGAGACTATTGTTGAGTAGAAAAAAGGTTCAAATGTTGAAGGTTACAAAGGAGAACAAAGTTGATATTAAGTAAAGAGGCTTCCATATACAGTGAACAATAGTTCCTTATTGAGTGTGGGTTTGAGCCTACATACAAGAACTTGGTGCTTCGATTTGAGTGGGTGTCTTAAGAAATATTGGGGGCTGGTGCGTTCAGTAAGTTGGTGCTTCATATGATTCTTTTGGTAAGATGATCATGTGTCTACAAAAGGAGGGAGTTGGTGCTTCCTACTAGCAAGTGCTAGCAAACAATCAAAGAGAGTTGGTGCTTCTTATGAGTGGTGGCTCACAAACAAATTGATGTAATAGAGTAGGTTCTCTTAGTTACATCATAATAACAAAAAATCTTTGGTGGTTTTTCTGCCGGAAGGGTTTCCATGTTAAACCTTGGTGTCTAATGTGTATGCTGCTCATGGTGTGATGATACATTGAATTATTCACGTGTTGTTGTTATAATTGGTTGTTGATTACTCACATGAATGATTTCCATGTTTGAACGAAAAGATAATTGGCATAAAAGTTTAAATTGCCTTAATATTGATTCAGCCCCCCCCCCCCAGTACTAACGTTGTTTCCAACAGAATCTCTTTAGTGAGCTATTTGAGCATGTGTTGGATACCACCGTCATTTATTGTGATAACCAGAGTGGGATTCACCTTTCAGGGAATCTCGTGTTCCATGACCGTTCTAAGTATATTGATATTAGGTACCACTTTATCCAGGATATGGTACAATGGGGAGAAATAAGGCTCCAACACATCAAGAATGACGAGTGGGTTATTGACATCCTCACAAATCCCTTGCAGAAGGCCAAGTTCTTAGCCTTCTGAGAGAGACTTGGAGTCATGGAAAGACCCTCCCATGAGGGTCCTGCTTGAGTTGAACATTGAGCTCTGGGAGCTTTAGTGGCTATATGAGCACAGGGGGAGTGCTTCACCTTCCCTTGTGGAGTTTATAACCCAATATCATTGAGCATAGGGTAAGTGGTTCTCCTTCCACTATGGTTGATGATATATGCATAGGATGAGAGGTTCACCTTATCCTCTGGCATATGAGCAGGATGAGTGGTCCACCTTTTCCACTGAATGCCCAAGCATACATCCTAGCCTTGCAGTATGGGACTCTTGGGAATTACCTCTCATTTGGCCAATGAGTTTGGAAAAGTGTTTAGGGACCACAACATTACAGATGGACACATTGTGTATTGTCATACTCCCTATGTCTAGGATGCATAATGTTTAACAAATTGGATCAAGTCTGATTTGGGTTCCACCCCTAGTTATGTGGACTAAAATTCATAAGTGGAGAGTGGTAATGTATTGTGACTCACTCTCAATCAATCCTTCTTATTATATATATCAATCTTCAACAAAGACGAGACAAGATGCAAAGATAGTACATGATGATCAGGATGGCATGATGATGGATGGACATTGGTAGGTGGAATTCTCCCTAGTTGAGACGGAGTGTTAAAATGTGCAACTAGGGAGAAATTCAACTTTGGATATCTCATTGACTTAATATGATGATTGGAAAATATTCCTATTTTGAAGAGGACCAAAATTGACTCTAAAAGCACAAAAATTGGTTAAGGAAAAATATCTTTTTGATGTCAAGCCCACAAGAGCACAATTGATTAAGGTTGGCTTGGGGTCAATTAAACAAACTAAACCCCCCCCGCCAACAAATATAAATAAAGGATATCCTCAACCTCATTTGGGCACATTCAACGTACATTTTCTCTTCATTGGTTCGTACAAATTGTAGGAATTTGCATATGGTTACCAGAATTCGCTATTATAGGATGTCACATATGATTACAAGAATACACTATTACATGAATTTGTGTATGATTACATGAATTTGCGTATGATTACAAGAATTCACGCATGATTTTTGGAATTTGATATTACAGAATTTCTTGTGTGATTATAGGAATTCATGTATGAATACAGGACTTTGCTATTACAATAACTCGTTGTAATCGCATGTGGTTACAGGAATTCACATTTGCAGAAAGATTAGATTTATATTGGTTTGGGTAATTTTCAAATGTCAAGTCACATTGAATTTGACTCTTATTATTGTACTATATTGGATATTCTCTCTCTGCTGAACATTTAATATTTGATAATAGGAAGGATTGATTAAGGGTTTTCCCCATCTTGGGGTTTTTTCCTTGCTTGAGCCAAATTCTTGTGTTCTCTTGTCTTTGCTTGTCTTATGCATTTTATTGTTCTTATTCTATTTACAATTACTACCAATGTGAATTAATGGTTCATGTTATTTATAATGGAAATTAAAGCGGATTTTATCATTGGGATAATAAAGGGACATTGAAGTAATTGTTAAAAGCATGGAACATACCATTTTATCCAAAATTAAAAAGATTATGTGGTATTTCTTGATCTTTCGTCATCTTTCGCAGTCTTTCATTTTATTTCATCATATTTCATCATCTTTTGTGATATTTCATGATCTTTCATGATATTTTATGATATTTCTTCATCTTTCATAATCTTTTGTGATCTTCAGTGATCGTTCATGATTTTTCATCATCTTTCGTCCTCTTTTGCGATCTTTCATGATTTTCCATAATATTTCATCACATTTTAGGATTCTTTGTAATATTTCATAATCTTTCACGATTTTTCGTGGTCTTTTGTGATCTTTAATGATTTTTCATTTCATTTCACCGTCTATCACGATCTTTCGTAATCTTTCGTCATCCCTCTAAAATTTTTCCTTCGCTTCGTTTTTGTGTCTCCCTCCTTAAAATCTTACCAACTTGTCTCGCATTGCTCAGGCACTTGAGATCTCATTTGAATTTATATATTATTTTCCAGTTTGTGTTTTCTTACTCACCTTTCTGTCTAACCACAAGTTGAACCCCCAACTTGGTTGATTCGGTTCTTACACTGCCTTGGAAAATTGTGCAGTCCTATAGGAAAGCTAACCTTGCTCTCAGGAATTGTGCAGAGCAGCCCAACAGTGAGCCTTGTTCTCAAGAATCACGCAGACCATCCCAGCAGTGAGCTTCAACTCCAAAAATGTGCAAACCTAGCTGAAAACTTGTCTTCAGATGGGAAATTGCACAGAGTATGAGAGGTAGCCAAAACCACTCAACCCAGGAATTGCATAGAAGCATTCCCTCAGCTGCTGCCCGATGCATGAGCAATTAGGTTGCCTGGTTCCCTCCAAAACTTCAAAATCTCCCCATGCATGCTTGGAAGTTGTTTCCCAAAAAAGTAAAAAAAGAAAAATAAAAGCATCCCTAAAAAATAGGGATCTATTTTTAGCACTGGGAGTTACACTTGAGCTAATTTTAGAAACTACCGCCACTTGTCGTTTTTTCCTCGATTTTTGGCATGTGCGTCATAAACCCAAAATTGATCAAATATGTTTAATGAATGCCGCTAGAGTTTATTTTCACATTCGAACTTGGATCTCTGGCATTCCTGAGGCATCTAGGAACCTTCGGCACGATCGACACAACTTTTCTGGGTAAGTTTTTCTTTTCAATTCTTTTGCTGCTTTTTCTGCCGCTTGTTTCCTTGGCTTGTGTGAGTGTTGTTTTTCATGTTTTGTAGAATGAATGGTAGCGGTTTAGTTTGTTTTAGCTTCTAGAAGTGGTTTTTCAAGTTTTGCATTGTCTTCTTAAGTGTCGCATGCATAACCCCATTTTTGCACTAACAGTCATTGTTGTGGCGACTCTCCCCATGAGCTTCATCATTTGTCCATTTCACTGATTTCTACACTTGCTCTAACTGCACGCATGACCATTCACTCAAATATACACCATCCTTCGCTCACGCATTTAGATCTACTCATTCTCGAGTTTCCCTTGGGCAGATCTGGGCTACCCTGGCTCAGATCTAGCTTCTCCTGGTGATCTAGGTCCGGATGTGACAAAGGACCCTTCGAAGACCTTTTAATTTCATGACGTGTTAAATTGCATTTTTAAAAGAAAATAAATGAAATCATCTGCATTATGTAAAGAAGAGGAACATGACATTCGTCGACACATGAAAACATAAGCCGTTGATAACGCAGTTCATCCAGGAGGGACTACGTCTCCGGGCCCCAGTGTCAAGATGGTGCAGGCCACTGCATTAAGTGCTATCAATAGTGATGATGTACATAAGAGGTGATGTAGCTATCATACAAGGAGAATTCCCTCATGCAGGAGTGGATCCAAGAGATGTTCTTCTACAGGAACACTCAGTAAAAAATGACTCCTATCAATATGACATAAACTCATGCATGATGATAATGAGCATCCTACCAACATGGCATAAAAGGGATCTCAATACAAACATACATGGTTACACATGAGTATCCCATCAACATAAATATAAAGGGATCTTAGACAAAACATGACGAATCATGACAACAAGTACATCTCACAAATGATTCCACGTCACATCAAGCAGGAATCATGAAGACAAGTAAGAGACAAGACCCCACATCAAACATCAAAATGAGATATGTGCAGCACAATGCATAGAAAAAGAAGTACATGAACACACCTCCTATACCTCACATCCAGTGGCCATTTGAAGAAGTTGATGTTAAACTGTTGAAGATAGTTGTACCATCAATCTCACGTCATTTAATCTCATGGAAGGATTGCTCACATGTTGAATGATGACACCTGCACTCCACTTAGAAAAGTGGTTGACAAATGAAATGAGAAATTGGAAAATCTAAATGCACCATCAGATTTGTGGCGTCAAATAGTGAAAAATCGACTGTCAAACTCTGAATTCTGAGAAAGTGAGAATCTGGGGCTCAAGAAATCTTTTAGATTCCCCCTAGATTCCCCAAAGATTCCCTCCTTCGGGTCCTCTATAAAACAACTACTCAGATCAGGAAACTGACTGTGCCATCGGGTTTGTGTCACCGAGAGGTGTAAGATTGACATAAAGTTTGTCCAATTTGGACACTGCAAAAATTTCACGCTCCTGGAAATTTCGCTCAGTCATGGTTCCACCTGCAATAAATTAATTAAAAAAATCTGCCTTGGTTTTCGTGCCTGCTCCTCGTTCCTCCATGCTTGGGTGCACTGAGCAAATTCTAGGTTTATATTAATTTTCTAGTGGACTTTACCATGTGGGTTGGTTTGGTGTAGTGGTAAAAATAGTAGTTGAGGAGGGGTCGGGTGGTCAATCGCTGCCCCTCCTATTTTATCATTTTACAGATTTTGAAACTACATATATATATTTCTTTTTTTTTAGGGGGGTCCAGTCCCCATTGGGAAACCTGCCCCTTAACTCCCATGCGCTTTTGAAATGGTGACATACCTAGGAGTTGGTTTGATGTGACAAGAACTTTTAATGAGGGTTGTTGGTACATGGTTTTGGCGTTATGCCATACGGGGCTGCCCGGTGGGGTTCGGCTCAGGTGGGTTGGGCGAGTTCGATCCCCGTTGAACTCACATCAATTTCTACAACATACGATAATGTATGTGGGCTGGAGAGGTGTGGGGTGGTGGGAGTGATGGCCCACCACCTCCTTTATATATATATATATATATATATATATATATATATATAATATATATATATATATAATATATATATATATATATGTTTTAATTTTTAATAATAATGAGGCTTTTTTAAAATTTGGGTTTTTGACCGAAGGAGTCATTTTAACAAGGTGACAATTTCACCCAGAATCTGGCCGGAGTTGGCCAGATTCCGTCTGCTGAAGAAAGTCCAAATTGTGTCTTCATTAACCTGCCGAGTCAGCAAAAGTCAACCAAAACTTTGACTACCTCTATCTTCCTCATTTGGACTTCGATTGACGAACCGTTCACACCACTGCGATCACGACGATGAGATATTTAATATGAACTTGGTTTGAGTATAATCTAAACACTTTTATTTTTGAGCCTTCATAAGCCCTCTTTGTCCTGTGTGTGTCTCTGGAGCCACCTGGATCAATCCTCCCCAATGAGGAGATTTTGGTCCTCCAAAAGCATGAAAAATAATCTACAACTGCTTTGTACCTTGTCCACATCACAAGCGTTTTGAAATGTCTCACTTCCATCTCCTTCACCCTTGTTCTTCAGAGCCTTAAGCGATGAGTTGACACTTGCAATCTTTGCAACCTATAGTACATTGTTTTGCAAATTACATGCTTTACTTTCATGACCAACTAATGACCCAAGTGTCCCACACTTGCCACGAATTTATAATAAATACTCAGTGGTCAAGTTTACATCAAGATGGACAGAATACCCCAGCTATGAAAACAAGGCCAAAATATCATTGTTGCTCCAACAAGTGATGGAAAACACATCGTCACTGAAACACATGATTTGCAACAATAAGGCAAAACACTATTTTGTTTTGACAAGTGATGGAAACACGACATCACTTTCACAACTTACCCTGCAACTCAAAATAAGACTAAACGTCATTGTTGCTTAACAAGTGATGGAAAACACATCCTCACTTTTACATTTTGAAATGAAACAAATGATTTACAAAAGCACAAACATGACATGCTAACATATCTAGAAACCATTTTTCACTTATCAAGGTGAATGGGTCGCCTCCTTGTGGCACATTTGATGGTCAAACAACTGCTTCACCTGGTTCATGCACCGACACTTTGTCTTTAAGTCATTGCTCTGGATGGGGCCTCCAAAAAGTGGCTCTTTGATGGCCACTTTTGTCGCAATGACTGCAATAGGTCTTCTTCCTCCATATCTATTTAACATGTTTCTTTACCTGCTATTGAGAAGGTATTTCATGCCTCCTCCTTTTGTGTGCTGCCGTTCTTTTCCAACACTTAGAAAATGTATGGTTATGTAATCCACAAAAGGTACATGTTTTTCGATCCCATGATTTATGTTCATGATTAACAACATGATTATAATCAAAATGAACATTCGAAAATCGAAACTAGTTATACCTTTCCTTGCCATATATGATGTCATTGTGGCGATGAGAGGTTGTCTCAGCGCTTTTCCTTCAATGGATACTGCTGTGGGATGATGGGGATGTGTTCCCATCATTCTCTTTCCTTGACGATTTCGATGACGTCTCGAAAGAATACGACACCTTTGAGCATTCTCCCTCGGTGTATCTCAAGCTTGCAAATTGAGGTCTTTGCACAACCTCCAATGGTTGAGCTATGCCTTGGTTATTAACACCAAGTTATTTTTCATCCCCATGCCTCGTCTTGGTAAGCAGCCTCATGTTTGTCCCTGTAATTGGGATCTCCACATCTCCAACAGAAATCATACTATGTGAAGAAGAAACCGAAAGGAAATCAACATATTTTACCTCCATTGTCGAGTTGGAAAGAACTAATGAGGGTTACTCATAATCTATTGTTGGTGGTTCGCTGTCTATCTTAGCGCATTCCCCAACTTCCTTTCTTACACACCCAAGTCCTGTCTGACAGGGTAATTCTTCTACTTTGATGGGGTTGAAAATGCCTTGGCCATTAACGCCCAAGCCTTTTCCTTCGTACCCCATTCTCTTCAACAATTTGGAGCCAATTCCTGTGGTATGATTTTCAAAAATAGCAAAATCATCATCAGTACACATACATGAATTTAGAGAATTACTTTTTACCTCACATGGGTCACGCTGCATCTTTTCCAAGGCCTCGTCCTTAGTTTATAGCTGTCGTAGCAAACTTTGTTTTTCCTCTTTCTCTTCATGTAGAAGCATCTTCAATTCAGCATTATCTGTTTGAAGACTTTGGTTGTTGTGCTTCAGTTCTTCCAGGGCCTCTTCTGTGGCTCACAACTAAAGCTGCAATTGCTCCTTTTCCTCTGTCTCTTTTCAAAGAGTTTCATACATTATTTCCACCCTTTTGGAAATTTTGAGCATGGTCTCGTACATAGCTTTTTCATCCTCTGCCTCTATACGTTCCATTGCTCACGTTGCAATTCACATCAACGCAAAGACGCTCTGATACCACTTGATCCTGGTCCGGGTGTGACAAAGGAACCTTTAAGGACCTTACTTTCGTGATGTGTTAAATTCCATTTTTAAAAGAACATAAATGAAATCGTCTGCATACTATAAAGAAGAGGAACATGACATTCATTGACACATGAAAACATAAGCCATTAATAACGAAGTTCGTCCAAGAGGGACTACGTCTCCAGGCCCCGGTGTCAAGATGGTGTAGGTTGTTGCATTAAGTGCTGTCAATAGTGATGATGTACATAAGAGGTGATGTCACTATCATACAAGGAAAATTCCCTCACACGGGAGTGGCTCCAAGATATGTTCTGCTACAGGAACTCTCAATCAAAAATGACTCTTATCAATATGACATAAACTCGTGCATGATGATAATGGGCATCCCACCAACATGGCATAAAAGGGATCTCAATGTAAACATACATGGTGACACGTGAGTATCCCATCAACACAATGACAAAGGGATCTTAGAGAAAACATGACAAATCATGACAAGTACATCTCACAAATTATTCCACGTCACATCAAGCAGGAATCATGAAAACAAGTAAGAGACAAGATCCCACATCAAACATCAAACTAGGATCTGTGCAGTACAATGCATAGCAAAAGAAGTACATGAACACACTTCCTATACCTCACATCCAGTGGTCGTTTGAAGAAGCGGATGTCAAACTGTTGAAGCTAGTCGTACCATCAATCTCGCAGCATTGAATCTCATGGAAGGATTTCTCACATGTTGAATGTTGACACCTACACTCCACTTAGAAAAGTGGCCAAAAAATGAAATGAGAAAATGGAAAATTTGAATGCACCATCATATTTGTGGCGTCGAATAGTGCAAAATCGACTGTCAAATTTATGAATTCTGAGAAAGTGAGAATCTGGGGCTCAAGGAATCTTTTAGATTCCCCTTAGATTCCTCAAAGATTCCCTCCTCCGGGTCCCCTGCAAAATGGCTGCTCAGATTAGGAAATTGACTATGCCATCGGGTTTGTGTCACCGAGAGGTGTAAGATCAACATAAATTTTGTCCAATTTGGACACTGCAAAATTTCACCCTCCTCGAAATTTCGCTCAGTCATGGTTCCACCTGCAATAAATTAATTAAAAAAACTTTGCCTCGGTTTCCATGCCCACTCCTGGTTCCTCCATGCTTGGGCACACTGAGAAAATGATGGGTTTATATTACTTTTCTGGTGGACTTTACCATGTGGGTTGGTTTAGTGTAGTGGTAAAAATAGGAGTTAGTTAAGGAGGGGTCGGGTGGTCAATCCCTACCCCTCCTATTTTAACATTTTACAGTTTTTGAAATTGGATATATATACTTCTTTTTTTTAGGGGGGTCAAGTTCCGATTGGATGACTCGCCCCTTAACTCCCACGCGTTTTTGGAATGGTGGCATACTTGGGCCTTGGTTTGATATGACAGATGCTTTTAATGAGGGCCATTGGTACATGGTCTTGGCGTTATTCCATATGACATTGGCCCACATGGGCCGGGCAGGTTCGATCCCCGCCAACCTCACATCAATTTTTACAGCATACGATAATGTATGTCGGTTGGAGAGGCGTGGGGTGGTGGCCCACCACCTCCTTTATATATATAATTATTAATTCCTATATATATATATAATTATAATTATTAATAATAATGAGGCTTTTTGAAAATTCAGATTTTTGACAGAACGAGTCATTTTAACGAGGTAAAAATTTCGCCCAAAATTTGGCTGGATTTGGCCAGATTCTGTCCACTGGAATAAGTCCAAATTGCATCTTCATTAACCTTCCCAGTCAACAGAACTCAACCAAAACTTTGACTACCTCTATCTTCCTCATCCAGACTCGGATTGATGAATCGTTCGCACCACCATGATCATGATGATGAGATATTTAATATGAACCTAATTCGAGAATAATCCAAATAATTTGATTTTTGAGCTTTCATAAGCCCTCTTTGTCGCGTGTGTGTCTTTGGAGCCACCTGGATCACCTGGCATGCACTGGGAATTTCTAGAACTCAAGACTCTTCCTTGGCTCCAGGAATTGCGTAGAGGATGCCAACGACTAGATCGAGATGTTCTCTACACAGTTCTGGGAGACAATCCCAAGTCTTGCCCATTGGGATTGCATAATGCACAATCCCAGTCCACATTAAGCCAGACTGAACTGCCCATTGAATAGTTCTAGTCCATAGCTAGCCATACTCGACTGTGCTGTCTACAGTTCCAGCTAGTAGTACCTCTCACTGGCAGCTGGTACTGCATAATGTGCAGATCCAACTAACAGTCTCTCACCTATGAAAGTCACAATTGCGCAATCTTTCCCAACACTTGCCCAGTTTGTTGCATGATCTATCCTTGGAGTGCTTTGTGTTTTTTAGCTGACATTTTCTTGTCGTGAGTGTCTACTTTGTCTCTAAGTACATCAATTATTGAGTAGCTTCTCAGCAATACATGCCTCATGGTTTCCAAGAGAGTTGGATCAAAGGATACTATAGAAAGCAGCACTAGAGATGTGGTTGAACATGTGCCAATGAACTTTCCTATCTATGGAGACATGCATATGCTTGTAGAGAAGGACCTGAATATTACATGGTAGGAAATAAAGGACACATTTGCAAGCATTTTCAAGGAAGACATGGAAGATCAAAAATTCGATGTCAACATCCACAAGTTGGGCTTGTACATGGTTGCATGCAGGTACCCCCCCTTCCCATGCAAGGATATCATTCACTGGATTGTCTCACATACTGATCCCGAGACTACGAAACTAAGCAATACCAGTGGAACACAACTTGCCATCGTTAGGATGGAAAACTACCATTAGATGTATAGCTTGTTGCAGCTAGTGAACTACATGGATGCATTGTTCTACATTCCCAATAGCAATGTGAACACTAGAGACATCATGAAGTGTTGGGTAAAAGATCCATTGAAGTTCAGAGCCCAACCAGGTCTACAAGACGAAGTCACTCAGGAAGGCTTACCCATTCTTGGCCATCTTTTCACACTACTTGTATAGCCAACAGAGCACAAAGACCTTCTCGCAGAGTTGAGTGGTTATGTTGGAGCAGTTGGTAAATGAAGGAAGGTCATTCAATTGGTCCAACATGTTGTCTCTTAAGTTGAAAGTGCATGTGTCTAATGCCCAGAGTTCATCGAAGGATGAGTAAGAAATATTCTTTATGTCTGCGTACTTTCTTGATGCAATATGTGCCCAATAGAAGTTCACTGACATGGATTGGACATGAACATCATTAGATGATTCTGTGAATGTCTATTGCAAGTTTCTCTCTGAGTTCAAATACCAAGGAGTCATGGCGAGGTTGTCTGACCACTTCATCTCCCCATTGTATAAGATGATATTCCAACATGATCCACCTTGCATGTCCCAAGAAGCAATGGAGGCATTTCTTAACATTGCAGATTGGTATGGCTCACAGGGTGGCACCTTCATCAGGATGTTTGGCATGGAGATGCCTATGCATGAGCTACCACGGTTTTCCATGGAAAAGTTATTCATGTAAGAGGTTGCATACCACATCTCCATAGGGTTATCAGCAGGACTGCAAAGGAGGAAGAAGGCACCATGGCCTACCCTTCCTTTGTGGACTGGGTCGTACAAGATCCATACCTTGAAGGATGCAGATGATGAGGCCGAGGACTTGAAGAGGTTTGGGTTCGACACCATGAGTTTCAATCTGTATGATCCCCATTTCATATGCAAGAACCACTATGCAAAGGTGTATTACCCATGGATGCATGGGGCATGTCATTACCTAGAGGAAGATCCTTGGAGGTATTGTTATGAATCCTCTAGGCTCAATGAACCGGTCAGTATACTTGTAGAATGGAAAGTAGCATTGTATGCAACAACACCGCGGGAAGCAACAACAATAGTAGCAGTGAGTAGCAAACCAGTGCAAGACAAAGGCAAGAGGAAGATTTCCCAAAGCGAAGAGGCTAAGAAAAGCTACAAGTTCAAAGAAGATCCTCTCGTTGAGAGAGTAGCTTTGGAGATCGATGCAAAGAGGTGACAACATGAAAGGAAAGTAGAATAGAAGAAGAGAGATAAGCAAAGGCTAGAAGATATAGGGAGGAAATTGCAGGAAAGAAAAAAGAAGTTGAAAGCAAAGCAAGAGATCATGAGGAGAGAAGGAGAAGAAAAGAAGAAACATGAACGGGAGGAAAGGCAAGGCGCACTGATAGAGAAAACTACGCCTATAAAGGTTGAGTTAAAAAAGCAACCAATAGATGAATAAGAGGGTGAGTAAGGGTAGTTTTAGGAATTTACTCAATAGGTTGAGCAGATGGTTAAGGCAATAGACATGGAGATGGAATAGGAGCCATAGGACCAAGACACCGTTCTAATTTTGAGAGCATCTGAGGTCACACCTCAGTCTCTGCCACCTCTAGAATCACAATTGGTCTCAAGAGAGTAAGGAGAGGTTGTTCTCCTTGATGATGATCTAGACATGGATGTCTATAATCTATCATTCGAAAAGTGACAACACATGATTGTAAAAGCACATAGAAATCACCTCCTGGATGATCACACATCAACTATGCATGTAGAGGAAAGGGTGATTATATCAAATGTTAGAAGACATCCAGCTACCATGGTTGAGGCTTCTCAGGCTTATGCAGAAGCCATGAGTTCAACGGTTAAGTTCTTGATAGTAGAGAATGATCAGATTGTGAAAGACTTGCAAGAGGCTAGGCAAAGAACATAACAGTCCGTAGGATCCGCTATGGCAGAAATGAAGAAAGCAATACTTGAAGAGATATCAACTTTGGATACCACCATGTGGACATTGTATAAAATATTTGTCATCGTGCACAAAGTGGTTGCCCATCTATACAGTTTTCAAAAGAAGTGCACAAAGACATAACCAACTCTCAAGGAAATCCATGCTTCCATTGTTCCTGTACAAGAATGGACAATGAGGTACAATGGGACCCCTCTTTACTTTCACAAGATGATGAAGCTACAGGAAGAGCTAAAAAAGCACGGATTCAAATGTTGATCCAGAACTATGAGAAGCTCCCTCTACTCACCAGCAACATTGAGGCTTCCTATGCATGGTTGTATAGGAGTCTAGATGTTATAGTGATGACACACAGGATCCCTTCCATAAAAAATCTCACTCAATCCATGAGGAAGAACCAAGTCATGTTGGATGTCGATGGGTACATAGATCAGTTATGACTTGCAGTTGCACATAGAGAACACACAAAAGTACATCGACAGTCCAACCACACTCAATACAATGTTGCACATGCTTCAAAATGAGCTAGACATAGGTTTTAAAACCATAAACCTGGAGGCCATAGAGGCGAGGATTTGCTTCGATAAAGACATCGCCAAACAGTACGAGGACATGATAGCATAGTATCAATCTTGGTATCAGTTCATCATCGAAGACCACCCCAAGGAGGTTACCAAGTTGGTCTTTCCCCAAGACCTCAAGTGATGTTGCTTGTCTTGTTAGGCTGAATCAAGCCTATTTTTGTCTCACATGGGTACATGTGAAAAATTGTATTATTGTAAATATGTTGTAAGTGAAATTCCAAGTGTCACTAGTGGAATGTGAACAGACACTATGTAATCTGAAAAGTCATGAGGGTAGTCCAAGAGTCAAAGGGTAATTTCAAGGGTCACCCACCCTTTTCTATATATAGAACCTCACAACCCATACCAGAGGATTTTGGGAGCCAAGATTTTGGGAGCCAAGATTTTGGCTAGGCATTTCTTAGAAAAGGTTTGGAGAGTATTGTGACGAGCCTTGGCTTCTCACTCTGCAATGTGCATTCTCAATCCACATCAAACCATAATGAACTACCCATTGCATAGTTCCATTCCACATCTAGCCATAATAGACTGTGCTTTGCGTAGTTCCAGTCAGTAGTACGTCTCACTGGCATCTGGGAATGAAAAATGTGTAGATCCAGCTGACCGTCTCTCACCTATGAAAGTCACAATTACACAATCTTGCCCAACAATTTCCTAGTTTGTTGCATGATCTATCCTTTATGTGCTTTGGATTTTTTAGCTGACATTTTCTTATTGTGAGTGTTTGCTTTGTATCTAAGTACATTAGTTGTTGAGTAGTTTCTCAGCTGTGCATGCAGCATGGTTTCCAAGAGAGATGGATCAAAGGATACTATAGAAAGCAGCACTGGAGATGTGGTTGAACATGTGCCAATGAACTTTCCCATCTATGGAGACATGAAAATGCTCATAGAGAAGGACATGAAGATTACATGGTAGGAAATAAAGGACACATTTGTAGATAGTTGCAAGGAAGATATGGAAGATCGACAAGTCTATGTCAAAATCCACAAGTTGGGCTTGTACATGGTTGCATGCAGGTACCCTGCCTTCTCATGCAAGGATATCATTCACAGGATTGTCTCACATACTGATCCTGAGGCGATGACACTAAGTAGTACCAATGGAACACACAACTTGCCACTATGTTGAAGCCTCGAAAATCGGGTCTACAACAAGAGGGATACCCACTCGGTCCGGACCTTGGTTGGCAGTTCCTTTTCCATTTGGTATGGTGGGTCCGACTGGGGATATGGGACCAGTTTCCCAATTTATGAGTGTGTGTGTGTGTATAATTTCATATTTCTGATCTAACAGTTCCTAATTAAGATGCTCCAATTCTAACTTTAATCTAATGACATGCATTTGTATTCTAATAAACAGAAATATCTAAGTCTATACTAACCCGGGATGTAATCTTTTTGCTATGGGATCTAAAATGATTTCAAATAACAATCAGTAATAAAGATTATTCAACTGTTATAAGAAAAGAATTCAATATAGATAAACCACTTCGCATAAAAAGTTAGACGAAACCATTGTGAAAAACATATTGCACAGTAAGCTACTCGTACATTAAGCATAAATAAATATCTATCACCATACAAAAGTGCCAAATGATAACTCAGGCATTCACGCATTAATATATAAACAACTGAACTTGAATATCACTTTAACACAAGAGATAGAAACAGTTAAGAGATAGAAGTACCATTTATAACTAGTTCTACTCATGAGCTTCAAGTGATAATGATTTATCTCTTCCTAATCCAACATCCACTAAGAGTACAGAAGTGAAACATCAGTACAAATATTAAATGAAAAAATCAATAAATCTTGTTCTATTCATTCATCAAAACCTCCTCGGAGGGTGCAAAAGTGCATGTTCTGAGGACAAGTTTTTGATAAATTTATGGACCCTTCTCTAAATGCATGAGAAGGGTTTAAATACTACTAACTACATCTAAAAATAACTTATTACAAAAATATAGGATACGGTTTAAATGACCGTCCTTTCTCTAGGCAAAAATAAAGCAAAACCATTTCTAAAATTAAATCTAAAACTATCATCTAACTATTTATGTATCTGCTCCTTAAAATCGCAAGCATTCAGCGTTTGCTTGAGAAGAGTCGGTTGGCCGACTTCAGCCTTTAATTACCCTGCGAAAACGAAATCAGTAAGACTGGTGCCATCTTTTCGGCGAAATTGATGAGGCTTTTGAGAGTCATATACTGGCTATGTAGTTTTACTAAATATGTCCAGTAAGAATCCCAATTCAACTTAGTTAATCCTTTGATAGATTCTGCCTTTTCTTGAGCCTTCTGTCTCCAACCTTCTTGCAAGTGTTGTACCTATACAAATACAACTTTGAGGATATTTCTGACCATTACCACTAATTTTCAGATTCAAGTTTTACCTTTTTATCTTTAACGTACTCTTTCCGAATTTCTGGAGCTTACAAGTAGCTGAGCAATTAGAAGCTTTCCATTTCAAGAAGTTTTACCCAGCGATATGTGATTAGCGCTAGGCGCTAATCGTGCATCAGAAATTGCGTCCGTTTCTTGATCCCAACTTCCTTGGTGCGATTTTCGCCTCTTGTGTGTTTTCTTTTAGCGGATGTAAAGCTCACATTTTGTGAAGATAATGATCCTATAAGTTCTTGACCCTGAGTTTTAAGTTATCTGTTTTTGATGTCAGTGCTGTCCAGTGCCCATTTAACCATATCTGTGCAGGGGAAATTTTGGGCCTTGCCGCTATCCGGTGTAATAACGAACATGCTAAATCTGCAACTGATGCCTCAGAAGAACCCTGTGAACCTGCAGTAGCCGTAAACTCCATTACCTTGGGATTCTCTTCCTCAAGTAGATTATACATGCCTTCCCAAGTGGTAATACCCGCGTCTCTATTACAGGCGGTGTCTATGTACAAGGGTGCCATTTCTTTATCTTCAGACATTGGAGCCTTGCGTTTCTTCCTCATAGTTTCCTGTATATTGCTTTGTATAGTTCTTTGTTCTTCGTTCCTGCAGTTTACAAGTGAGGTGAGAGCAATGATAAGGAACAGTGACGGGAAAGCTTTAAATGCCGAAGATGAAAAAGTATATCACCTTACGTGAACTGGATTATTGATAAACACAAAACCATATTTCATTAACCACTGGCAACTTACTCATTAATTAGCATTAAAGCGCATAACTAGGTCTCGTTTTATGAAAAAAGTTTTCTCGAATAGTGAGCCAAAAGATTTTGCGATGGAGCCATTTTACGATTTGCTTTGCAATATGGCAGATCGCTATATTGCATTATCACAAGATTGCTATATCACAATATCATTATGATTCTCTATCGTAAGATCGCTCTGTCACTCTATCGCGATATCGCGACATCGCAATATCGCATAATCGTAGTATATGACCATTTTGTGTTAATGTATTTCTTGCGAGGTGCGATTTTGCGATATGTGTCATCGCATATCGGTGTTTTTTGCGGTTTTTCAGCGTAAGTGCGTTTTAAGGTATGTGATGCGATATATATGATTTTTAATATGTAATCTCGCATCACAATCTCACAATCTTAGAGTTTGGCTTGTAAGAAGGCATCATGTTATCCTTTTCGCGATGCAATATTTCTTAAGGAGTGATTTTATCTTTCCTCATCATGAAACTTAAGCTTTTTAGATTTTTCAAAGGTATTTTCCTAAGTTTATGATGGTAAGTTTTATTAAAAAGGAAATACAAGCACTAATTCATTTTTAAAATTTTTTGACTAAGGGTCCCCACTTATTTAGTATTAGTAATAACACTGAATAAGAATGGGGGTTGTTGGTGGCCACAACAATTGGCGATTCACTTGGAAGAACCAATTATCTCTGTCTTTCTTTTGAATTTTCTAAAACTTCCAAAACATAAAATTTTCCAAAAAGTTAAACTTTATTATAGAAAGATAATGTACATTATGCTTTAACCTGTCAATGATATTTTGTTTCTTCTATTTTCAACTTTTATTATTTTCTCTCTCAAGCTAGTCCTTGTATCTACATCAGTCATTACTTGGTTTATAAAGATAAAACAAAGCCTTCTCTATAAATAAGTTTTAAATATGCTCATTTGTCATAGGTAGAGCCTCTGCTGCCAGTAGGCGTTTATAGCCTCGACAAGGTTACCTATTACCCAACAATGATCCTGTATCCTACTTAGAGAAACATACAATTTTCAAAGAGGAATCCATATGTACACTTATTGCTTTCATTTTCTTTTTTACTCTTAAAGAACAATGTCTTGGTTTGATGGCCAATTTATGACACATTCATTCACTTGATTTATAACTTTGCTGAACAAGCTGGCTCATGATGAGACCCCTTGCCTTTCGATTGCAACAATCTTGAGTCATTTCCCTGTTGTGGTATGCAATATTGGCAAAGTCAGCAAGTTATAATATCTGTGATTATGATAAGCCGGCTCGTGATGAGACCTCTTACTCTTTAAGATAAAGTGTATCCTTGTATTGTTTCTCTGAAAGTTGTAATTTCCTAAGTAGGGAGGAAGTCATTGTTTCCTTAAGATAGCTCTGGACGACAATGGTAGAGTTTTTTGGAAAGAGATTTTCTACAAAGAATCTTTGTTTTTTTATTGATACTTTCATTGGACTGATATAAAACAATTTCTCACTAAATGTCATTTTCATCAAATTTTACGAAGTTGAAACTAGTATCATTTCTAGGCTAGAGTCTTTAACTGTATCTTTCAATAATAAAGATCAATTTTTTAAATGATTTGCTATTTATACAAGCAAAAAATCAAAATTCGAAAGAGAATTGTTGTCTTTTTCGTAAATCCCTAATGTAACCATTCACAACTGGTTTTATTATGAAAATAAAAATCTAATTTACAAAATAGAAGAATAATATTCTAAGGAAAATATTTCTTAAGGATCTGTCCGTTAACAGGTAAAGAATCTCTCTTTCCTGTCAAATGATGCAACATAAAAGTGGACGGACCTATGACTTCTATGATTTGGAAAGGGCCAAGCCACATTTGTTGAAATTTTGTATGTTTCCCCTTTTCCTCATGGGCCTTGTCCCATTTTAAAACTAGATCTCCCATCTGAAAATCTTTTCTGGTTATCATGTTTGAATCAAAAGAGGATTTCACTACTGCTTGGTGATGAGCGTGAGTTCTTTTGGCCTGTTCTCGTTGTTCTTCTAATTTATATATTTCCAATTTCCTTAGCTGTAAGGAGGAAGTTGGTACTTCATCAATATATTGAACTAAAGACAAAGGGAATTGCTAAATCAGTCGGAAGAACCACTTCTTTTCCATAAACTAAATTGAAGGGAGAAGTGCCAATGGAGGCTTTTTGCGTTATTCGATCTGCCCATAAAGCATATCTTAAAGACTTATGCCAATTTTTATGATTTTTTTCAACTGTTCATTTGATAATTCTGATTAGGTTTTTATTTGTAGATTCAGCTAACCCATTCCCTTGTGGGTAGTAATTGGCAGAATATTTAAGTTTGAAACCTCTTTTAAGTGAAAATTCAGTCATTGTGTTTCCAGAAAAGTATGATGCATTATCAAACATTAAAGCGGAAGGCAACCCAAACCTGGTGAGTATAAATTGATCTATGAACTCAATGATATGTTCAACATTAATCGTCTTGAGAGGAACTGCTTCTACCCATTTAGTAAAGTAATATGTTGCTGTAAGGATATATCTATGTTGTTTGGAAGAGTGAGGAACGATCTCACCTATTATGTCTAATCCCCACTAATCAAAAGGTTGTTCAATGTTGACTGGATGTAGTGGCAAGGATGGTTTCTTCTGTCTCCTAGTAGCAGTTTGGCAGACTTGACACTTCCTCACGTAATTGTCCGAGTCTTTGAATAATGTGGGCCAGTAATAGCCTGCGCGTAAGATTTTATGTGCAGTAGCATCTCCAGCATAGTGTCTGCCTGCTGGCCCATCATGGAGTTCCTGCAAAACTTTTTTAGCTTCAGATTCCTCAAGACATTTAAGGAGAACATAATCATAATTTATTCTAAAAAGAACATCGTTCAGGAGCTGATATTGTTTGGCTTTCAACCTTAGAGCTCTTTTCTTGGTATGATCGAGGTGTGAAGGAGCATATCCATTCTTTAGATAATAAATGATATCAACATATAATGACTCATTATCGTTTATGCTTACCTCGTACATTTGTATGTCTGCAGATGGAATTTCAGATATAAGCGATGCTCCGGCCAACATTTTGCAAAATCCTTGACCTTTTACAATACTTGCTAGTTTGATTTCTACATCATATTCCTGTAAGGCAGTAACCCAATTGGCTCTTTTCTCACCCACATCTTTTTGCACTAAAACATTCCTTACCGCTGGAAACAGTACAACGATTTTTGTATGGGTTTTGAGTAGAAAGGGTATGAAATATTTGATTGCTTTGAAAACAACATAAGCTTGTTTCTCCACATATGAATAATTTAATTCAGCCCCCTGTAAATTTGAAGTGAAGAAAGCGATCAGAGCTTCTGCTTTTTCTTGATTAGCTTGGGTGAGTATCGCAACATATGATATGTTAGAGGCAAATGTATATAAAATAAAAGGCTCTGAAAAATTTGGAGTTGCCAAAGATGGAGCATTCACAATTGCATGTTTGATCAGATTAAATGCCTCATATTCATCTTGGCCCCATCTGAAGTTTGAGTTCTTTTTTATCATTGCTTGTAAAGGAGGCATGATTCTTGAAAAATTTAGAAAAAATCTCTTTACAAAGTTTATTTGACCAAGGAAAGATTGCACGGATTTTTTGTTGTGAAGTAGGGATATTTCGGAAATCTCCTTGATTCTGTCAAGATCAATGTGAATTCCAGATTTTGACACTATGGATCTTAGAAGTTTTCCTTCACTTAATGTGAAAAAGGAATTTTTTGGGTTAAGTGAAATTCCATACTTCAAACAACGTTGGAAGATTTGTTTTAAATCTCTAAGATGGTTGCTTCATTTCTTGGAATAGATAGTTATATCATCCAAATATATTACCACAGATTTATTAACTAAACCTTTGAACGCGATGTCCATGGCTCTCTGAAATGTGGCACCAACATTGATCAAACCAAAATGCATTTTTTGATATGCGTAGGTGCCCCATTTGGTTCTGAATGTGGTTTTTAATTGATCATCGGGATGTATCAACACTTGATTGTATCCTGAGAATCCATCTGAAAAGGACATTAATTCTGAGCCAGCTACTGCCTGCAATATTTGTTCCATAGGAGGCAAAGGAAAATTATCCTTTTGGCAGGCTTTATTAAGATTTCGAAAGTCAATACGATTCTTATATCTTCGTTTTTCTTTCTAACGGGAACCATATTTGAGACCCATTTGGAATGTCGAACGGAAAAGATTATTTTGGCTTTCAATAGCTTGTTGAGTTCAGATTTGATCTGGTTTTCTAGGTTGGGATGGATTTTTCTCAATTTCTGTTGGACTGGTTTTTCATCGTCTATCATTGAAATAGTATGTTGGATGATGGAAGTCTCATACGTTTTAATTTCATCATAATTCCAAGCAAAAACATTTTTGTATTGTCTCAAAAGACGAATATATGCTAATTTTTCTTCAAGAGTTAGGCCAAGACCTAGGTTGATATTCTACGGTTTGGTATCAGTTCCTAGATTTATTAATTCATATTTCAAAGTTGAACTTTGGAATTTCGAATTGGTAGATATTTTAAACCAATATTTCAAATCATAAAGGTCTTCTAACTTGACTACCAACTTAGGTATATCATTTCTAGTGCTATCTTGTTGCAATTGTCAGTCATGTTGGTCTTTGTCAATTATTTGATTGGTATAGGATCCTTCAAATGTGAGAAAACTCACGATGTCAGGATCGTCATTGAAAATTCTCCAATTTGTAATGTTATTAGGAATAGAAGGTCTAAATATTAATTCTATTGAGAATCTATCAAGGCTAAAATCTTCTGAAGGGATAAGTTTGGAAGCTGCGTTAGCTAAAAGGTCTGCACTTGCATTATGGAGTCTGGGAATTGATGAAATATTAAATGCTATAAAGTTTTCAGTCAGATCTTGAACTAAAGATTGATAATGTTTTAAATGACCTGATAAACAATGTATGGTATTATGTACATGTCTAATTACAATTTCAGAATCTCCGAAAACTTGAAGGTATTTGACGTCTAATCCGATTGCTTTGTACAAACCTTGGACTAAAGCCTCATATTCTGCGATATTGTTGGTGCAATAAAATTCGAGTCTGCAAGTTAACATAGCTTTATCTTCTTCTGGACTAACTAGCACACATCCTGCTCCTGCTCCTTCATTAGATTTAGAACCATCAAAAAATAATTTGCAAAATAAAAATTTATTTACATGACTATCTAAAAAATTAATACAATTAGAAGTATCTATTTGAGAAAAGTTTTCAACTTGGGATAAAACAGAATGTTCTAAATAAGGTGACGTATGAGCATTAAAATTCCCTAGGAAAGAATCTACTGAGTAATTGCCAATAATACTATTGTTATATGCTACTTGTTCATTCTCCCCCTCTATCTCCCTTACTATGTATTTCTGATATCTTTCTCATTCAACTTTTATTTGATTAGGTTTACCATTGTAAGGGAGCCACATGTGCGACCAGTGAGTTGTGAAATATCCATGAAGTTTTTCAGACCAATCTCTGCTAAGAATTAAGCCATAAAATTCTGGAATATCAGCAACTAAAATGTTGATAACTTGACATACCTTTGGGTTGTATGACAACCTTGTGGTAACCTGATTTAATTCACCAATCGCTTGGACTTGCGATCGATCTAGCTGGACTATGTGCAGAACAGATTTTTGCGGTTGAACATTGAATTTTGTACATATTGATTTTGGTAAAATATTCGATGAAGCTCCCGAATCCACTAAGCAATTATGCACATTTTTATTAAAAAATTCATAAGTAAGAAGAAACGGGGTAGTATGAGATCTCGATCTTCCTCCAATTAATGCGATGCTGTTTAGATTAACTTTGATGGGTGGATGTCATAGTACCATGGGAAAATACCATGGGTGGATGCCATTTAAAATACCATGGGTGGATATCACTTACAATACCATGGGTAAACTCCATGGGTGGATGAATACCATGGGTTGATGCCATTTTCCATTATGATCATTCCTGCCTCCTTAAGCAACAATGGTCCCCATTGTGTGAAGTTCCCTCCTGCGAAGCCTTTGTTGAATATGAAGAGCCACTGAAGATAAGGGTTCTATGTGGTTAACCAATAACTAACATGAACAAAGATCCGAGGATAGAGATACCCTATAATGCGTGTGACCAACTGTGATATGGACAGTGTGTGGCCTAGCAAATGGAACTCGATGAAGTGTGGGTTTGTGGTGAGCCATAACCATGTTGAATGAAGATCTGACGATAGAGATACCCTGTAATGCTTGTGACCAACTATGATACTGGTAGTGTGCGGCCTAGAAAATGGACTTCGATGAAGTGTGGGTTTGTGGATGACCCATAACCATGAAAAACGAAGATCCAAGGATAGAGATACCTTATAATGCTTGTGGCCAACTGTGATATTAACAGTGTGCGACCTAGCAAATGGACTTTGATGACAAGGATTTTGTGTGGTTGACCCATAACTGTGATGTTGGTTGTTGATGGAGTAGTAGGTGCCTACATGGCCTGGGGTGGGAGGGCACGTCTCCAAAGAACCCAAGCCAAATGCTGCTATGTTGAAACTGATGAATGTGAAGCAGGTGCCCACTAAAGCGAGGTGGGAGGGCACGTCTCCAACAGGAACCTACTCTGAATGTTTCTCTAGAATTAAAATGGACATAACTCGGTCAATATAGCTCCGAATATTTATTATAACCTGTTTTTGAAAGCAAAGGGACCATTTTTCATCTTGTCATGTGTTGGAAATCCTTATCTACACACTCTAGAATCTCATATTCATGTTGCAATTATTTTGTCATCACAAGAGTTTTGAAAAAATAGTTGATTTTAAATCAGTGATATCTCCCACATTCGAACTCCAATTCGACCCATTTTTTTTAAATTGGGTGATTTTTCAAGAGGAGCTCAGATATACAATCCTTTTTCTGAAATTCTGCACAAAAACTTCAAAAAATGATAGGAGAGTCGATGTCCACTAGTTGTTGTCAGAAAAAAATTCTACAACATGGATGATTTTAAATCAGCAATATCTCCCTCATCCAGACTCTGATTCGGCCGATTTTTTTATTTATTTATTTTTTTTTTGGTATTTTTTTTCAAGGAATCCCGATATGCTATTTTTTTGTTTGTAAATATTGCACCAAATGTTTCAGATCTGATCTGAAAACTCGCCGCCCAAAAACAATTCCTGCAAAAAAAATGAAAAAAAAAGAAAAATTTCTTCCTACTTGGCCCAAGAAAGTGCTCTGTGGAGGTTGTAGCATGTGCCTGAATTTTGTTGAATATTGCTGCAAAAATTTGAAACTGAAATATGCATGAAACCCTCATTCCCATGGAATTATAACTTGCTCTGATACCATTGATCTGGATCTTAGGGGGAGGCCCCCAATATCTAAAAGATTGAAATGGATTTTGGGGTAGAGGGCCCTAAGATCTGAAAAATTGAAATGCCAGAAGAAAAAGAGGAGAATGTCTAATAAAAAACCACAAAGAATTTTTTTTTATTAAAACGGAGAATAACTGTAAAAGCTACATTGTGATGGAAATATTGTCCTTTTACAAAATGTGACTTGTTATTTATAGCCTTTTACGGTTACAATACCATGGGCGAATGAATACCATGGGTGGATGTCACAATACCATGGGTCAATTCCATGGGTGAATGAATACCATGGGTGGATGTCACAATACCATGGGAAAATTGCATGGGTGAATGAATACCATGGGTGGATGTCACAATACCATGGGAAAATACCATGGGTGGATACCACTTACAATACTATGGGTAAATTCCATGGGTGGATGAATACCATGGGTTGATGCCATTTTCCATTCGGATCAATCAAAGATTTGAATTGGAAGGGGATTTGTTTCATTTTTAACAAGATTGACACAGGAAAATAACTATGATCAAGACCTTGTTTCATTTTCTAATGATCTTGACACAAGAAAAGGAACTCTTCTCATGACCTTCTTTCATTTTTTAACGATCTTGACACAAGAAAAAGAACTTTTCTCAAGACCTTGTTTCATTTTTTAACAAGCTTGACATAAGAAAATGAAATTTGCTCATGGACCTTAATCATGAACACCAAGAGACCATGGCTTCCAAGAGGTTATCATCAGATGGGAGAACAACGCTCTTGAAGGGATACATATCAAGGGATCTAATGGAAATACCGGACTCCAATGCCCTTAGTAAATGATTCATCATATTGTCTACTAGATCGTCAATAGTCTGGGCATCAAACAGGTTGCCACATAATTAATATTTGGTGAGGGAGATATCGCTTGCATGTAAGGAAAATTTAGGGATGTTGGTTGATTGGGAGCCAAATTAGGACCAACAAACGAAAGTTGGTCAATAGTCATGATTCTTCCTTCATGTGAGAAAAACATCACACGAAAGAGTGAAGAGAAAAGAGCTCTCATGACATAAATAGCCACACCCAAGGAGTAAATTAAAATCCAAAGGACCTTAGACTACCATCACATCAATAGAGACATTCTTTCCTCCCAAAGTAATAGGTAACTGAGGAAGTATCCCTAATGGTTGATTGGTTCCTTTGTTAAAAGCCAACAAATTTAGGGTAACAGGCACAAGCTGTGGAGAATCTAAATCTTGCCAAGTAGTTGAGGAAAAATCACTAACATATGTGCCTTCATCTATGATTATTCTAGGTACAACCACATTATAAGGATGTACTATGATCTGGAAGGGCATGTAAGGAGGAAGATGATATCCTGCCAGTCGAATCCAATCAAAAGAAGTGACCATACTACTTGGAGAGGGTGTCATAGGAATGGGAGAAATGCCCCCTTGTGTTGTGGGAATGAGAGGATTGTCCCACTATATCATCGAAATGAGAGGATTCCCCCCCAATTCATTGGAATTTGAAGAAACAAGAAGAACCTTAGTGGTATGAACTTCACTCTCTATGGGAAAGGTACAATCAACTAAAGGTGGAATAGATTCAAACATTTTATCAACTAATGGTTGGTCAGGAATGGAATCATGGGATTCGCATCCAGAGAGAGCATGGTTGATTGGATTTAGATTCTGATCAATCACTTCATCGACTAGTGGAGGATTGGGAGAAAGCTTTCGGTAACCAGCTGGAAGTCATGGCTGAGAATTTGTAAGGTTTTCCAAAGATTTTGAGTCTTCATCCATATAAGGACAAAGGAGAATAGGATGATTCCCTTCAGATAACTTACAAGGAAATTTGACTTTACCCTTTTTCCCATGGACCTTACTATCACTAATTGAGGGTTTGTCGCCAACATAATCTCCAAAAGCTAATGACAAAGGCCGATGTGAGCCTATGAACCACACTTCTAATATATTGGGAATACCAAGATAATCTATAAGAAGGTGGTCACCCTTACATTACATGCAAGGGAATTTAAATTTACAAGGTGGATCAAAATATTTTCCCATACTAGTTGCATCCATAGCAATGGTTGCTTGGTTGCCCCCCTACTTATTTTGCTTCTTCTTCCTTTTCTTCTTCTTATTAGCTATCTGGTTACTAGAATCAATACTTTCACTAGGCAAAGAGGAAGAAAGGGTTGAAGAAACAAAAGGTGAAGAAGGAACAGGGTCAAATTTAGGATCAACATGAGTTTGATGTTGCTCAGTTTGAGGAGAAGTCATTTGAGAAGCAGTTTGGACATTCAGAACCATAATGGTCGAAAATAACCAAACTGGAAAACTAATGGTAAATTCGGGAAGGGACAACGTTTCCATATAAGGAGCACCAATATTTCCAAAAGAAGGAAAAGGACCAGGATCCCTGTTAAAGGGGTCCCCTTGATTGGTAGATTTTGGAGCTACTTCCATTAGTCTCAACTTTAGATCCACTAAGGAGTTTTTCCATGGGGAGAATGTTGTTCCGTGGTTAATTAATTCATTTTAGAAATTAAAGACACAAATAAAACAAAGGGGTAGATAGGATAAAGGTTTACCAAGCAATTGTGAACTACAATCTACATATTGATGAACCAAGGACTTAACGTACGTGCAGGAAATATCCCCGAATGTTTTGTTCAATGTATCACGGTATACAAGGCGGCCAACTCGGTTACCTTTGGATGGATATCAACCTATAGGGGACTCCCAAAATATACTCGATGGTACATGGGAGTGGAGTTCATAGTAGTGTTTTCTAATGCGTAATCATTCAATGAGAGCATTCCCATATACTTTATGTGCGTGGAGTGCCATCCAATATACCCAAAGTTACATGGAGAACGATCTCATACACTCACATACGCGGAACGAGATTTCACCCCTGGGAGATAACATTGGAAAACAATGACATATCCTACATTTAATGACGTCTGAACATGTCTCTATAGTAGACCTATAAGTGTTTGCGTCAATGTTACAAATGCTTTTCAAGTTGATTAAGGTGAATTTTATAGTTTATCTTGAATTAGATTTCAATTTCAAGGCTCAAAATTTGATGTCACCTAAACACACCTATGATGCAACTATTATGAGAAAAATAACTCTTTTCAATTTCGGTGAAAGCTATCTAGTGTAGGGAAGAGGTGCAAACAATGATGCAACAAACAAGAGCTTCCTAACTAGATATTTCAATTTCATTATTCCAATTCAATTCAAAGCATTAAAAGATGTCAAACCATGCAATGTAATCTATGCATGATTCCCCTGCAGACTATGCAAATGTAATCTATACACAATTTCCTTTCCTACTGTGAAATGAGAATTCTAACTATGCAAATGTGATCTATGCAAGAGAATTATTCAAAATAAACACAAGAGGATTCAAATGAAATCAAATGTAATATGAGATTTAATTAACAGAGGATTCAAACTGAAATTGGGTAAAAATTTCAAAAATCAAAAGAGATGACTCTCAAAGCCGATTAAAATTCATACATAATTCATCCCCCCCCAAGCAATTAAGGAGGATTTTTTATTTTATTTTTTGCAAAAATGAAAGAAAAAACACGCAAATCGTACTAGGGAATTATGATTTCACACACAAAACCCTAGATGAAAATGCAAATATTTTTCTTTTCAACATACTTAATTTTCAAAATTAGGAAACCTAAGATGCAAATGTTTAATCATTGATTCAAATGTACTCTTCAGAATGAGGATTAAAACAACAATTCATCCAAGAGGTCTATGACCAAATGAAATCAATTTGCAAGTGACCCAATGATAAGAAAAATGAAAAATCAAAACCATTTCTTACCAAAGGAAATCAAACACAAATGCAAACCAAATGGATTCTTTATAAAGACCACAAGACACTCAAGGCTCAGGGAAAGTCAGCTGGAAGTAGGCTAATCAAAGAGACACTAAAAAACAAGGGCAAGTTTTATGGTAAAATAGGGGCCAATGTTGGTGCAGAAGAGGCACCAGTGCTTTGCAACGTTGGGATTGAGAGAGACCTGGTGAGGTGTAATGCTTTGTCAAAAGCACTAGGGGAGCATTGTTCCAGGGATAGAGGATTTTGACACAAAAATTGCAAAAAAGACTCAATGAAATCACTTCCTAGGTTTGTTCTTGGCTGGGTAAAGTAACACAAGTGTATCAAAGAGGTAGTTAAACATAATGGACAAAGAAACAACCAAGGGAATACATCGTTCCCCAGTGGATTCGCCAATTTGTTATACGAAATTTACGATTGTAGAAAAAAGTATCTTCCCTAGGTTTGGTGGCTAACCTACAATAACAGAGAGAGATGGAACCCAATGCTTTCCTTAAACTAAATAGATGAAATAATAAAACCTACATGGAATCTTCTATGGGATTCGCTCCTTCTTTAGCTTGAATGATCCAATTCCATCTCTAATTTCCAAAATTAGAACCTACATAGTTAGATAACACAAGCCAAGAAACTACAATATATATGTAGTATCATCTAAATACTCTATTCAATAAATAAGAATGGCATTGAAATATATGAAATAACAACATCATATATAGGAAAACAATTATTTTTTGCATTAATATAAATGGAAGGAGTTTACAACCATAAATGGATGTTGATCTTGTAGAAGAGCTCCTCGAGGTTGACTTGTCCTTTCCTTGTCACAATTTTCACCTTCATTCACCCTAAATGCATGAAATGGAACCTCTCACAACAACAACATAAGGGTAGAATCACTCTCCAAAATCCAACTTCTTGCATATGGAAGGTTATAAATATATATAGGAGTGGGGTAAGTTGGGAGTTCTTATACAATTACCAATCTAAGCTTTTAGATCCACATTTGATGGGAGGATGGGATCAAAGGATAAGGGATGGAAACTCCAAAGTAGGGTAGGATAGGATCTCAATGTTTTATCTAAGGTAAATGGTTGTAACAATTTTTGGAAGCTTATGGAAGAGAAAACTTTCATAATTTCTCTCTTTTTCCCGAATTTCTAGAACCAATGCAGGTGCAAAGGGGAGCAACCTATAGGTGATCAACGCAGGCCACATTGGATGTTAGCCTCACTCTCATGTGATAAAAGCAACACCAAGTCCAAAACAATTAAATTAATTAAAATCATGAAAGTTAGGATTTATTCCTACTTTTCTAGATTGAGTTTGTTCCTCATGGTTAGAAGTCAATTTAGGCCTAGTTGGTTGAGGGATTCTCTCCAACTAGTTAGGCTCCTAGATTAGTTTTTGGTTAAAATATTTTCTCAACCATAGTTTCTATCTTGAGACAAACTTCCTCATGTATTTATTTGTATTATTATCATTATTTGTACATTACATTATGAGAAAGGAATATAGTAAGGCTGAGGCATTTTCCGTCATTTCTATGTCTCTAGTATTTTTTCATGTGTGTTAATTTTGTTTAATATTCTACATGTGGTATCAGAGCATTATAGTTATTAGGGCCTAGATGATTCTTTGGTAATTTTCCATGGAATGGAGAACTCAAATCTCATGGTGGTAATTTTGGTGCCCACTCTCTTTTTCAAATTGTATGGTTAAAGAAAGTAACGTTGGAGCATATGTGAAATATTGTTTAGAATGGAAAACTAGAGTGTACACAATATGCGAGAGAAATGAAGAAGGGCCTGGACAATACAAAATTTTAATCATCTCAGTGAATGCTCGAAGACTGCGATTAGCGAAAAGCATTCCATATTAGCATTGACTGTCCATTTCCTACAGGTAAACAGCAAAATAATTATTTCATTTAGAGAGTTAAACGTTGGAAATTTCTCTCAGTTGTCTTTGATGAGACATGGAAATCCAGGATATGAATGTTTTGTCACAGGTGATATTCAGTCTCTCGTGGCACATTTACGAGATGATCACAAAATTGACGTGCATATGGATTTTCTGTGTTTTATGAGAGATGTTAATAAAGCAAATAATTTCAGCTACAAGGGAAAGATGCTTTAAAATGTCAGAAACAACGCAATGATGATGTCCAGGCATGGCATGCGAGGAAAAGGCAACTGGTTTACAGAGTTTCTTCATGGCGTAACAGTGCATTCAAGTACCAGGCCTCAACAAATACTTTGTAGGTTGTTTAATATTTGTCATTTATTTCGTGTCATTGTCCAGGGACGATTAGTTTTGTTAATTAGTTGTATTTATAAGTAAATTTGGAATCGCTGGAATTGATTTTCTTATTCATTCCTTCCAGTATATCTACTGATGTATGTATAAGCCTGCTTTCCATGGTTGTGCAAGAAAACATGGCCATCATCATGTTTGCGAATGTAAAGGTCTCTGTATCTCTGGTAAATGCATCTTGCGCAGACGATGTTTTCGTCCCGGATTTTATCAATTCCTCCATTTTTCTTTGCCTTGATTGCTAAGTTTCAGCATCAAGGGTGTTAAATTTGAGGCCCTGAGGAGATTTTGAACACCTATTTAAAGTTGTGTGCCACGACGTTAGAATTTGAGTTGGAACGTGTTAGAGACATTAATCATGGTGCAGCGTTGAGATTATGAGCTAGTGTTATCATATGAAATTTCCATTACATCCACTGTGCAGCCAGCATGAGCCTGTATAAAAGGAGCCAAAACCGTGGAGGAGCCAACTCGTACAAGAGTTCCAACGTGAGCCTGTTTGACAGATGTGTGTAAAGCATTGGCTGCGTTGAAAAGTCTCTCCAACAAAATCATTTTATAAGGTGTGTGATATTTTTTTAAGGAGGGAACATGAAAAAAAATTTAATTTTTGAATTCATTTCACTTTTATAAAGTGACTTCATACACGTTATTTCACTTTTTTAAGTCACATAATAAAGTGATCTTTTATATAAAGTGATATTAAGCTTTTGGAGGAATAAGGAAAAAGAGGGACTTACAAATTGTATTAATTGTTTTAAAAGGGATGTAGGTAAAATTTTTAATTATTCTAATGGAGAGATAAGATGTGATTTTGAAATTTGGAGCAATAAGGTGTGAGTTTTATAAATTTTTGGAGTGATAAGGTTGTAACTCTGGTTTGAAAAGTTCTATTTAATTTTGAAAACAAGTTGCTTCAAGAATTTGTGAGCTTGGCATTCTCATCGTTTGAGAAATTTCAATCACTATGTTGTGAAGGTGAAGGTTGATGTATATCAAATAGTTAATAAAGACATATTTTTTTGCGGTGTTGATGTGTCCTAGATCCGCCCGAAATTGAATAAGGGGATCTTAGGTACACCTTGTGTAGTGATTGATTGCGCATGTTTTGTGTCTAGTTTTGACACAACGATTATCTTATCTAACACACACAAGGAGTCTAAAGCAAGTGAATGAGACAAGCACATTAATTAAAGCATTTGAAATTAAGAAGCTGCAACGAGCATTCAATCAAACACAAACAATCACATGCATTTGCGCAACTACAACACATAATCAAAGTTGGCAACATCAACATTCTACATCAACAAGCAAATTCACGCAAGGCAATCAAGTTAATGAAACTACAAACTCATGCATTTCAAAAGACTACATAAACATTCAATGACAATTGGTCATTGAGTAACTCGCAAAATCATAATTTGTAAGTTAACTTGTAAAATTTAGTCGAATTGTAAAGGTGCATTCTTGGTAGAAACCGACACCCAAATTGTGAATTTATAGGAGGTAAAGTGAGTTAGTTCTCCTTAACCGAGTCAATTTTCCTCAACTAAGTCAATTAAGTGAGTCAATTCTCTTCAAGTGAGTCAATATCATTTGAACTTGTCATTGTAAACATTGGGTGCATTTTCGATGGTATCCGACACCCTCATCCTAGTACAAAATTCAAGCGAGCATGAGTTCAACCATTCCATTGATAAACTAAATCAGACACACAAGTTCAAGATATCAATTGAGTGAGATCTTCAAATCCCACAAGTGTTATAGGCAAGCATCAAGAAAATTCAAGCAAGAAAGCGAGCCACTACAAGTGAGCTTGTCAAAATTCATAATGGGTAAAGGAGGAAAACGTTTTCAAAGTGCAGAACTAGAGATTAAAGATTTGCAAGATTGCAATCATGAGTTACAGAATAAAGTTGAAATACTAGAATGGAAGTTGAAGCAAAGTCAAACCTTAATCAATCAAATTACCAACACATTAGAAGCAGCGAAAATCTTTCAAATTGAGCTCGAAGTGAAAGAAAAACTCATTCATACACTCCAAATTAAGTTAATTGAAAAACAAGATTTACTTGACGCACAATGTGTAGAAAAGACAAATGCAAGATGTGACACAGAAAACCTCATCACAACAACAAATGAAATTTGTGGTACAAACAATCTTATTCAGCATATTAATGAAGGTTGCAAGACAGATGATCTAATCAAGCAAGTTGATATAAGTTGCGACACATATGAACTAATCAAACAAGTTGACGTCAGTTGCGACACAAGTGATCTCATCCAACTAGTTGTACTACTAAATGATGCGACAAGTAGTACCAAAGATCAAATTGATTAGTTTGATGCAACATGTGAAATAGATGAATTATTAATTCTTGATGCCTAGTGTGACACAGAAGGTTTAATAAATCAAGGGCAAGATATTAGCAACAGCAACAAGTATGAAGAACAATAGCAAGATAGTCTTTCCAAGAAGGTGATCATATCTTGGGAAGAAATATCCTTTGACAAAGATCAACATAACCTAGGATACAACAAAGAAAACACTATGTTTGTTCCATATTTTTCAAAACCAGTTCAGTTTGTAAGTGTTCATTTTCTCAACAATGCACAGAATATGGTTAAGTGTAACCATTGTAAACGAAATGGCCATATGGAGAGTAGATTATTTGACCTCCATCATTGTCACCACTGTGGAAAAAAAAAACATTCATCTGAAAGATGCTACAAGCAAAATCAACCACCTAGAGTGAAGATCAATTACACATGGATTGATCCTTGGAAATGGTCATCTACAGTTAAAATTTTTTCTATGTGTTATCAAAGGATTCAGTCTCACATGAAGACGAATTCTACAGTAAAATGAAGAAACTCTCCTACATCTGAAGGGGGGGAGTTCAGAAATCAAGTGCAAATGATTGTCTCTCCTTTTAGCTGACAAAGGGGGGAAATGATAATGGAATTGAAGGTGGTTGTCAAACTGAAAGTCTCAACAACATTAGAAAAAGCAACCAGTAGAGGAAGTCTTCATCAAATCATCTAGTGGGCATCCTCATCAGCTAGTGAGAATCGACAAAGCATGCAATGGGCATCACTAAGAAATTTGCCAACAGCCTTAGAAAAAGCAGCTAGTGGGCATCCTCATCATCCTATGGGAATCAACAAAGCATCGAATGGGAATCATTAAGAAATTCGCCAGTGGGTGATCAAAAATGTTTTCCATCATCAACATCAAGTAGCTAGTGGATAGTTTTGCATCAACAAATTCACCAGTGGGTGTTAAACAATAAAAGTAGTAGTGAGCAGTTTTGACATCAACAGATTCGTCGTTGGGCGTCATCAACATTTTTGAGTGGACAAAGGATGTTGATTGAAAGCAAAGGACAAATGGATCTTTTCGTATCTTGGCATGTGATGGAGTCGTCAAGAAAAATTCAAAGAAGAATCAGACTTGCAATTGATTCATGTTCTCTTTAGATTGGAGTTTTTTCAACATCCAGGTTTGGCAGTTTTTCAGGCAGTGTTTTTAAGGATCAATAGTTTCAGCATGAAAACTTGAAAGATGGTTCATGGTTCTTATTTTGGACTTATCATTTGAGGGGGAGAATGTTAGCCTCACTCTCATGTGATAAAAACAATTCTAGTTCCAAAATAATTAAATTAATTAAAATCATGAAAGTTAGGATTTATTCCTACTTTTCTAGATTGAATTTGTTCCTCATGGTTAGGAGTCAGTTTAGGCCTAGTTGGTTGAGAGATTCTCTCCAACTAGTTAGGCTCCTAGATTAATGTTTGGTTGAGAGATTTTCTCAACAATAGTGTCCAAGATAGACATACTATATTGAGATAAACTTCCTCATGTATTTATTTGTATTATTATCATTATTTGTAGATTACATTATGAGAGAGGAATAAAATAAGGCTGAGGCCTTTTTCACCATTTCTATGTCTCTGGTATTTTTTCATGTGTGTTAATTTTATTTAATATTCTACAATGGAGAAACATGTAGGTGAATGTTGTCCAACAAGAAGCCAGGGGGTGTTTGTCCTAAAACTGACTCAAATGATGCATTTTTAGGCAGGCACTTTGGAGAATTAAAGAGGCATTCTTAGGGCTTTGTGCAAGATCATAAAATGTTAGATGATCCAAAAATACAATTTATCATAGGTTATAAAATTGGAATAAAATAATTATTAACTTAAGATATTAAATTAATAATTATTATTCTAGAATGTTTAATTATTTAATGAAGACATTTAGAATCAGTGTATTGTTGTAACAAGATATGACTCTCCAAAATTGTTGTATCTTAGGCTCTATTTTAGGATATTTGTTAGCTAGATGGTTTGAATAGCATTTATTGTAAATGGACACTTGTTATTTAATAAGTGATGCATAATTAGAGGTAGTTAGGACATGGAGCTTATAAATAGCTCATTGCAAGAGTGTTTGGATGTTTGGGTGTAAACTCTTGCAAAATCAAATTATGTAATTATTTTTTCTGATTAATAAAATTACGTGTCTGAGGAAACTTCTACCATTATTGTGGTATTAGAGCTCCAGTAATGCTGTAGTGGATGTGAGGAGGAGATTCCAACTCTACAAATTTTTGGAAAATTCCATTAAATTGGTTAGTGAATGATTGGTATGAATTTGTCCAATTCTATGTTCAAATGAAAAGAAATTTTATTATTTTAGTGATTTTAGATTTTTTTTAATCTGAAAATCCATTGTAAGAATTATCGCTGCCACCGCGTACTGTCAAATTAAATGCTTGACCCATTTAAATAACCCATGCTCTGAATAATTTTGTAGTGAGAGCGGTACGACATATTCGCATTTGGCAAGGCGACATTATTCTGCTCCTTAGTGTGGAGTAAATATTCCTGAGTGGCTTCTCAGGTTTGTTGTTCTTCTCACGCCAAATTTCTGCTACATGAGTATTTATTCCTCACTAGTTTCTGAAGTTCATTGTTCGAACACAATCTACCACACGAGTAATTGTGAATTGTGGGGTTTTTTGTTTTGCCATCACACATGAAGTCGTTTTAACTTTTTTTTTTTTATTTGATAGGAATGGACTGGCAAGTTCTACGTTTTATTTAAAGATTTAAGAATGAGTTCATTCAAGATAAAGTGTACCACATCAATGGATGCTTCACCTGGGCCTTTGAAATAACCGATTATTTTGAGCTTGGTCCTCTGTACTCATATTCAAAAGGCCGAAACTTTTGAATCTGCACAACGCATATTCAAAATGCTGACAACAATTACCCGAGCCTACATTTCGTAATTCTTGTCCGCGGCTGAATGGATGTTTGATCACCCATCATGCTTGTATTTAAATCTATCTTCGGGCTGCCCTCCCACATGCTGAATTTCTGAACAAGGCACTGCATTGTAGTTTGTTTTTCAGTCCAGGGCCACGGAATTGAACAAAGCACGAGGATTCGAAATTGGATTCCAAAAAAAAAAGAGACCAACACTCCAATCAAATTTCACTGCAAAGGAGAATGATAAGGCTGCAATCTCAACTTGGCTAGCAACAAATGGACCGTTCTTCATCTTTTAACTGTAATGGCAATTTTTGGGGCATTCGGTTGTACTCCTTCTAACATAACTCGTTTTTGGGATAGAATTTTTCGAAGTAAATATGGATCCTTGCATGCCATGCAAATTATAAAAGGAAATTGTATTATGTAAGCAGTGAATTTGAATCCACATTGAAGCCAAAGTGAAGCGTGAGCCAGCCTACTAGCAATAAGCCAGCGTGAGCCAGCCTGCCAGCAACAAGTCAGCGTGCCAGCAATAAGAAATATTTTTTAATTTTGTAATGTTAATGGAGTGATAAGGTTTTTTCCATTGTTTGTAATTTTTGTGGAGAGATAAGGAATATTATATTTTTGGAGAGATTCAGTGATTTTTTTATTTTTGGGAATTTATTGTTTATGGAGTAATAAGGTGATTTGTAATTTTTTTGGAGTAATAAGGAGTTTTATTTGTAATTTGTAAATTGGAGAGATAAGGCATGTTGGGTAATTTGCTTTCAAAAATTTCTTTTTATTTTTCAATTGGGATCATCACATTGTAACTCAAAATAATTTTGCTTTGAGGGGGGGTAACTTTTTTTTACTAAGTTTTGCAAGAGCATCATTGTAAAAGTCAAATTTTGAAAGTTACCTTGTAATTTTTGAGAAATTGACTAGAGCCAAGTGCAAAGCTCAGTCATTTTTCTCCTTCTTCAAATGACTATACGAGGGTCAAGGCCAAGCCCCGATAGATCGTGTTTTTGTGTGGTGTGTTGTGTTGACTATCTTGTCATTTCTGTTCTGATTCTTGGTGCGACGCTTCAACGCTACAATGTCTAAGTTGACTAATTTGTTTTCTGATTCTGAAAAACTTGAAGGCACAAAATCTTATAAAACATGGCACCATCTCATCGAAAGCACTCTCATTTACAATGAATTATGGCAGGGTATATGTGATAGAGATATTAAGCCGAATAAACCCACAGATGCAGCTGCACTAGCAAAATGGGAAGTTAAGAATGCTAAATCCTTAGCTCTTATTAAATCTTCTATGAATGATGAAATGTATGTCCATATAGAAAATGCTACATATGCATGGTCTGCTTTGAAAACTTTTAAAGACTTCTTTGATACTCAGCCTGAATCAAAGAAAGTTGATCTACAATTAAAATTGTTACAACAAAAATTGACTGAAGGAGGTGATGTTCTTGAATATATCTCAAGACTTAAGAATATTAGGCAGGAAATCATTAATGCTGGTTTTCTAGTAATTAATGATAGTTTTATGGTCACAATTGTAATTACTGGACTTCCTTCTTCCTACACGCATTTTTTTGGAGACTCTACAATTAACTGGGAAATTAGAGAAACTAAAGTTTGATGAACTCTGTGAAGTATTGACTCAACATGATAAAACTTTTGGGAAGAAGAAGAAAGTTGGAGAAGATGTTTTTCTCACAAAGGCCAGCACTAGTAAATCATCAACAGACAGTTCTCAAGGCAAAGGCAGAGGCAATCAGAATCAAGTAGCACAAAGTCGAGGTCGAAGCCAAAGCAGAGGAAACAACTTTAATAGAGGCAACAGTTTAGGAAGGAATAATTTTCAAGGTAGAGGAAACAACCAAGGAAGAGGCAATTTTCAAGGACAAGGAAACAATAATCAAGGTAGAGGACAATCTCAACATAGAATTCAAAGCAAAGGAAGAGGACAATCTTGAGGAAGAGGAAGAGATTTAAATCAAATTGTGTGTCGAAGATGTAATAAAGTTGGCCATTATGCTGAAGATTATCAAACTTCACTTAATAAAATTCCCAAGTTTTAGCAGCATCCAGCGCAATTTGCAAATGATTAAGATGAAGATAACTCAGAATATGTTTTTACTTCCTCACCAGTATCACAACTTTCATCCCATCTTAGAAGTGATTATGAAGATGCCTGGATCTTGGATTCTGGCACAACTCAGCACATGACTTGTCGACGTGATTTTTTCTGGAATTTTCAAGATTGCCAACTTAATTCCATTTTTCTTGTTGATGATACAAAACATACTCCTTATGGAAAAGGAGTAGTTAAAGTTTTTCTCCATGGCATTGGAGAAAAAAATATTTCCAATGTATGGTATGTACCAACATTTAAGAAAAATTTGCTCTCTTTAGTCACGATTCGATAAGCAAGACATCAAGTGATTATGGAAGATGGTTTAGTCAAGATTAATTCAGTCAATCAGAGTTTGAAAACTGTCATGACAGGATATGAAGATGGAAAACTATTACGGATGAAAGGGATAGCTATTCCAAGGCATTCTGATTTTGCAGGGGCAGTGAGTATAGGTATTTCACCTGTAAGACTATGGCATGTAAGATATGGACATTTAAATTTTGAGAGTCTTTCTCAATTGCAAAAGCAATGAATGGTTAAAGGACTTCTCACTTTCAAAAGGGAAAATGCAAAATGTGAAGTTTGCATTTATGGCAAACAAAGTCGAGAAAGTTTTCGAACAAGTTCATGGCGTGCAAACAGGCAGCTACAACTAGTTCATAGTGATGTTTGTGGACCTCTACAAACTTCCTTTGGTGGATGCAAATATTTCTTACTATTCATTGATGATTTTAGTAGAATGAATTGGGTTTACTTCTTGAAGAACAAGTCAGAAGCATTTGATAAGTTTAAAATTTTTCGCCAACTTGTTGAAAATGAAGTCAAAGAAAAGATAGGTACTATCAGGACAGATAATGGGGGAGAATTCACTTCAAATGAATTCAAAACTTATTGCAGTGAAAATGGCATAAGACGACATCTTACTAATATTTACACTCCACAACAAAATGGAGTAGTTTAAAGAATGAATCGCACCTTGTTAGGAATGGTGAGATCCATGTTAACTTTCAAGAGGTTAAGTCCAACATATTGGGTAGAAACAATACATACAACTATCTACTTAAGAAACAGATCTCCAACTGCTCCTTTAGACGGAATCACACCTTATGAAGCTTGGTTTGGTTTCAAACCTTGAGTTAAAAATCTTAGAGTTTTTGGATCAGTATGTTATGCCTTAGTTCTGAAAGAAAAACGAACTAAGCTTGACTCAAGAATTTTAAAATGCACAATGATTGGCTATTCTGATGAGAAGAAAGGGTATTGTCTTTTGACCAATGGAAAATTCATTGTGAGCAGGGATGTCATTTTTGATGAACCAGAGAGTAAGAGTGCTGAAGAAATTGAAAATCTTCTTCACAAGTTAGAAACTAAGGGAAGTAAAAGAAATGGAAAAATGCAAAGTCAACCAACTTCACCAGATTGGTATGAACATGATTTTCCTTCCTCTGAAGATGAGTCATCCAGTCCATCTACATCAACAACATCATCTGGGTCTTCTAGTAGTTCATCCACATCTCCAAGAAACAACAGTTCTTTTGACAGTGATTCTCCACACTCTTCACCTAATCGAAGAAAATCAATTTATATTAATCCTCTTTACAATGATGGAGATTTTACAGAAGCACAAACAAGTGAGCACCAACTACCGAAATGGGCAGTTCAACTTTTGAAAGATGTAAAGCCTGATGAGAAGAATAAAACATGCACCAGAAGGGCACATAGAAGTGAAGGCAATTTTGCCTTGATATTAAATGATTTTACTGAACCTTCCACATACAAAGAAGCAGTAAAACATAAAGAATGGCAACAGGCTATGGTTGCAGAATATCAAGTAGTAATTGATAACAACACTTGGAAACTTGTTGATTGTCCACCAAATGTTAAACCCATAGGATGCAAATGGGTTTACAAAATTAAGTATAATCAGAAGGGAGAACTTGAAAAGTATAAAGCATGACATGTCGCAAAAGGTTTTGCGCAGCAGGAAGGCATTGATTATGAGGAAACTTTTGCTCCTACAACTAAATGGAACACCATTCAATTAACACTTGCATTGGCCGCTCAGAAAGGATGGAAAGTTCATCAGATGGATGTGAAAAGTGATTTTCTCAACGGGGATTTACAAGATAATGTGTATATGACCCAACCGTTAGGTTTTGAAATTGAAGGACAAGAACATAAATTCTGCAAATTGATCAAGGCTTTATATCGATTAAAACAAGCTCCCTGAGCTTGGTATGCAAAGATGGATGAATACCTTAAGAAAGTTGGTTTTCAACAAAGTAAATTTGATGATACTTTGTATGTGCGACAACAAGGAAAATATCTGGTAATTCTTGTTATGTATGTAGATGATTTGATCATTACTGGCAACCATGATGATCATATTGCACTGGTGAAAAAAGAGTTACATGCAGGTTTTAAGATGACAGATTTAGGATTACTTCACTACTATCTTGGAGTTGAAGTCTTCCAATGTCCACATCATATTTTCATTTCTCAGAGTAAGTATGCAGCAAAGGTTCTTCAGTGATTTGGCATGCAGGATTGCAAGCCCGTTCTCACCCCCATGGAGCAAAACTTGAAACTTTCAAAATTTGAAGGGGGGGGGGGCCAGGTGGACAATACAAATTATAGACAGTTGATTGGTAGCTTGATTTATTTGACAAATACTCGTCTCGATCTATCTTATGCAGTCAGTATTCTTTCACGCTTTATGCAGGAACCACGAGACAGCCACTAGAATGCAGCGAAACAAGTTCTTCGATATATCCAAGGAACAAAAGATTTTGGTCTTCTTTACACAAAGATTAAAAATTTTGTACTTGGTGGACATTCTGATGCTGACTTTGCTGGAAGTATTGATGATCGAGCATCCACATCAGGTTATTTAATGAACATGGGGTCAACAGCAGTATCTTGGAATTGTAAGAAACAAGCTACAGTGGCCACTTCTTCAGCAGAAGCAGAGTACATTTCAGCATGGGAAGCAACATGTGAAATTGTTTGGTTGTGTAGAATTTTGCAGGACTTGGGCATTTCTTAGACAGAAGCTACACCATTATTCATTGACAGCCAGTCAGCCATCAAACTTGCCAACAACCCAGTTTTTCATTCAAAGACAAAGCATGTGGACACCAAGTATCATCATATCAGATCTCTCATTGCCAAAAGATGTCCTCAAGCCAGTTTATTGTCCTTCTGAAGATCAGATCTCTGACATTTTCACAAAACGCTTGGCAGAATAAAAATTTACTAAGTTCGGGGATGAACTTGTATCTGTATGTAATGTATCTTTGGATAATAGGGGGATGTTGGATGATCCCAAAAATACAATTTTATCATAAGGTTATAAAATTGGATAAAATAATTATTAATTTAGATATTAAATTAATAATTATTATTCTAGAATGTTTAATTATTTAATGAAGACATTTAGAATTAGTGTATCGTTGTAACAAGATATGACTCTCCAAAATGTGTCGTATCTTAGGCTCTATTTTAGGAGATTGTTAGCTAGATGGTTTGAATAGCATTTATTATAAATGGACACTTTTTATTTAATAAGTGATCCATAATTAGAGGTAGTTAGGACATGGAGCTTATAAATAGCTCATTGCAAGAGTGTTTGGATGTTCGGGTGTAAACTCTTGCAAAATCAAATTATGTAATTATTTTTTTTCTAATTACTAAAATTACGTGTCTGAGGACACTTTTTCCATTATAAAAAGGGAGAATAGGATGTTTATTGATCCCATTAGGAGGCCTATTGATTGAATGTGACAAGATGTCCTATAACACCTAGGTTGATGATTAGTAAGTAAGCTTGATGGTATCTAGACTGGCTGAAATCTTGCATCCATCTTAGTCCCACCTGGATAGATTACCCTGGTTAGGTATCTATTCCACAACACTGAGTGTGCTAGAAATCTTCGTAGTTCATTTTGCACATATTCCATTTACTCCTATATATCTGTAATTATGAATACGTTCCTAGTTAAGAGGGAGTGTTGAAGAATGTAACTAGTGTTGATCTTCATAATTATATTTGAGTCATGATGTAATGTATATATCAAAAGAAAGAAAAACAAACTTTATTATTAAATAAATTGAATTATTAAAGCACGAGTTTCAGGCTTCGGTCATTCAAAGCCTCCATTACAGGCTTCTAGGGTTTATGTCAAGTGTTCTTATCCATGTCATAATGTAAATAACCCTTATTGGGTATTATTGATCAAGAAAAACAGTTATTTTATTGTATTTTATGTCTTTTAGGCCTCCTCCACCAAGTCAGCCTCAAGGAAGAACAATTCAACCTGAAATAGGGGAATTCAACCTCACAGGAAGCCTATATATTGGACTAACTTGATCTCATTTGAACGATAAACTCAACAAGATTGATCTGCAATTTCTGGGCTAAGAAAAGTTTTTAATTTCAAGGGAAGAAGAGTAAAAATATAACCAAGAATAAGGAGGCCAAAATCTTGTTAAAGAAACTGAAATCTCTCTCTTATCTCACATGTGTGAAATTTATTATGGATTGTTTTTGGTGGCTGAAATTATATAGTTTTTGGGAGGCCAAAATTATGAAGTTTCTGGAGTTTTGGCACTGAAATATCTGTGTTGTTGCTGGGTTGTTGTCGCTGGACTAGAAGTGACTATTGGAGTTTGCAGAATCTACTTGGAAGGATGACTTGGTGGAGGAGGAATGTATGTTGGTCTAGGTTCTTGGTCCATCTCATATTGAATTAATAAGGGAAGAGTTCTGACTGGGTTTTCCCCTATGTAGAGGTTTTAGCCCTAGATGAGTGCCTATATTTGGTGTCTTTTAATCTTCGTATTTTTCTTTTGGTAATTGCTTGATGAAACAAAAATAAAAGAAAAACGTAAGAAATTTAATAATAACATAAACATATCACAAGTAATTATCAACATAAAAAAATATTTCTGCCTTTCCGATTTTCTAACATCTTTTGTGCTCTTTCGTGATCTTTCATGATATTTCATCATCTTTTGCGATCTTTCATCATTTTTCATCATCTTTCATCATCTTTCGTCATCTTTTATTATGTTTTGTGATCTTTCATGATATTTTGCGATATTTCGTGGGTTTTCATGATTTTTCATCATATTTCGTGACTTTTCATCATCTTTCAAGATATTTCATTATATTTTAGGATGTTTTGCAATCTTTTACAATCTTTCATGATATTTCGTTACCTTTCACAATATTTCATCATCTTTCGCAAAATAAAAAGAACTTTTGCAATCTCTTAGGATTTTTTGCGATCTTTCGTCATCTTTCATACTTTTTGAAGATGTTTTCTTATAATTCATGATCTTTTATCATCTTTTGTCATCTTTCATGACATTTCATCATATTTCGTGATATTTTAGGATGTTTTGTGATTTTTTGTCATCTTTCACAATCTTTTGCGATCTTTCATGATATTTTAGGATGTTTTGAGGACTTTCGGAATCTTTTGCAATATTTCATCATCTTTCGTGATCTTTCATCATATTTCATGATCTTTTAGGATGTTTTGTTGTCTTTCATTGTCTTTTGTTAATTTTCTTCATATTTTGTCATCATTCATGATCTTTTATCATATTTTAGGATGTTTTCCAATCTTTCATGACCATTTGTCATCTTCCACGATCTTTTGTCATCTTTTGTGGTCTTTTACAATATTCTATGATGTTTTACTGACTTTCATCATCTTTCGTGATATTTCATCATCATTTATGATCTTTTAGGATGTTTCACGATCTTTCGTGATTTTTAATAATCTTTCATCATCTTTCGTGATCATTTATCATCTTTTAGGATGTTTTGCAGTCTTTTGTGACCATTTGTCATCTTTCGGGATGTTTCAACATCTTTTATAATATTTTAGGATGTTTTGTGGTCTTTTATCATCTTTCGTGATATTTTGTGATCTTTCATAAACTCTCACAATATTTTGTCATGTTTCATTATATTTTGTGATCTTTAGGATTTTTCGCAATGTTTCTCAATCTTTTATCATCTTTTATGGTCTTTCGTGTTCTTTTGTCATCTTTCATGATATTTCACGACCTTTCATCTTATTTCACAAATATTTCATCATGTTTCATCATCTTTCACGATCTTTTTCCATATTTTGTGATCTTTTAGTATTTTTCGTTGCCTTTCCTTTTATTTCATCATTTTTCACAATATTTCGTGATATTTCAAGATGTTTTGCGATCTTTCATCATCTTTTACAATCTTTCACAGTCATTTGTCTTCTTTCATGATATTTCATCACATTTCTTCATCTTTCTTCATATTTTTCATCTTTTATGATCTTATAGTATTTTTCACAGTATTTCTTGATCTTTCATCATCTTTTGTTTTATTTCATCATCTTTTGTGTTATTTCATAATCTTTCGTCATATTTTGTCATCTTTTGTGATATTTCATCATCTTTCATGATCCTTTGCAATCTTTTGTGATATTTCTTCATCTTTTGTAATCTATTGTAGTCTTCCATGATTTATTGTAATTTTTCATAATCTTTTGTCAGCTTTTGTGATTTTTCATCATCTTTCATTATCTTTTGTCATATGTTAGGATATTTTTCAATATTTCATTATCCTTCGCAATATTTCATGGTATTTCATGATATCTCATGATTTTTCATCATCTTTCGTGACCTTTCGTCACATTTCAAGATATTTCATCATCTTTTAGGAATGTTTTGCAATCGTTCATGATGTTTTGAGATCTTTTGTCATCTTTCTTCATCTTTCACGATGCATTTTAATTTTTTGCGATATTTTAGGATTTTTCACAGGATTTCTTGATGTTTCATCATCTTTCACCATCTTTCATATTTTTTATCGAATGTTTTGTGATCTTTCATGATATTTCATGATCTTCTATGACCTTTCATCATTTTTCATCATCTTTAGCAATTTTTTATCATCTTTCATGATATTTTAGGATGTTTTATGGTCTTTTGTCATCTTTTAGGATGTTTTGCATACTTTCACAATATTTTGCAATCTTTCATCATATTTCACGATCTTCATCATCTTCCACGATCTTTTAGGATGTTTCACGGTCTTTTGCAATCCTTCACCATGTTTTGTGATCTTTCATCATCTTTTAGAATGTTCCGTGATATTTTAAGATTCATCTTTCATGATGTTTCATCATCTTTTGCGATCTTACATCATGTTTCATCATCTTTCATGAACTTTCGCGATATTTCATGGTATTTCGTGATCTTTTATGATCTTTCTTTATCTTTTGTGATCTTTTGCAGCCTTATGTGATCTTTCATGCCCTTTCATCATCTTTCGACATCTTATGTGTTATTTCACAAGCTTTCGTTCTCTTTCATGATCTTTCGTGATAATTCATCACCTTTAGTGACATTTCGTCACCTTTCCAAATATTTCATATTCTTTTAGGATGTTTTGCAGTCTCTTGCAATCTTTCATCATCTTTCGCAATATTTTTTCATATTTTGCAGTCTTTTAAGATGTTTTGCATCTTTCGTCATATTTCACGACCTTTCATTTTTTTGTCATATTTCGTGATGTTACGTCATCTTTCATGATATTTTAGAATGTTTTGCGATCTTTCATCATCTTTCACTGTATTTTGCAATTTTTTTTATATTCAAGATGTTTCACAAACTTTCACAATATTTTGCAATATTTTATCATCTTTCACCATTTTTTGTCATCTTTCACAATCTTTTAGGATGTTTTGCGATCTTTCACGATATTTCATGACTTTTCGTCATCTTTTGTTATCTTTTGTGATATTTCAACATCTTTTAGGATGTTTTACAATGTTTCATAACATTTTGTCATCTTTCATGATATTTTAGGATTTTTTGTGATCTTTCGTCATCTTTTGCGATCTTTTAGGATGTTTCATGGTATTTCATGATCTTTCATGATTTTTTGTCATCTTTCGTGATAGTTTAGGATGTTTTACGGCTTTTCGTTATCTTTCATTATATTTCATAATCTTTTGTGATATTTCATAATCTTTCATCATGTTTCATCACATTTCGAGATATTTTTCATATTTTTCGATATTTTAGTATTTCTCACAGTCTCTCTTGATCTTTCATCATCTTTCACAATCTTTCATCATCTTTCCTCATCTCTCATGACTTTTTGTCATATTTTTCTATATTTTATGATTTCCCATCTTCTTTTTTGTCATCGTTCATCATCTTTCATGATCGTTCGTCATCGTTTGTGGTCTTCTGTGTTCTTTCATTATTTTTTGTGATATTTCACGATATTTCATGTTCTTTCACAATATTTTGTGATATTCCTTCATATTTCATGATCTTTTGCAGTCTTTCAAAATCTTTCATGATTTCTCATCGTCTTTCATCATCATTTGCGATCTTTTGTGATTTTTTTTCATCTTTTGCGATGTTTCATCATCTTTCAAGATCTTTTATTATGTTATGATGTTTTGGGGTATTTCGTCATCTTTCGCAATATTTTGCGATATGTCATGATCTTTTGGGTTGTTTCAAGGACTTTTTCAATCTTTCATCATCTTTCATGATCTATTAGAATGTTTCAGCATCTTTCACAATATTTCGTGATTTTTGGTCATCTTTCATCATCTTTCGTGATCTTTGGCCATCCTTTGGGATTGTTTTGTGGTCCTTCATGACCTTTTTTCATCTTTTGTGATATTTTTTCAACTTTTGTGATCTTTTGTCATCGTTCGTGATATTTTAGGATTCCATTCAACCTTTTGTGATCTTCCATCAGCTTTCACTATCTTTTGTGATCTCTCCTCATGTTTCATAAGCATTCGCAATTTTTTTTTTTTTTTTTTTTTTTTTTTTTTTTTTTTTTTTTTAATCTTTTGTGGTATTTTAGGATATTTTGTGGTCCTTCTTGATCCTTCATCATCTTTCACAGTGTTTCATGTTCTTTCGTCATATTTTTACATCTTTCATGGTCTTATGTGATCTTTTGCAATCTTTCTTCATCTTTTGCAATCTTTCATGACCTTTCATGAATTTCGTCATCTTCATGATATTTTAGGATGTTTTGTTGTCTTTTGTCATCTTTTATGATATTTTGTGATCTATCATGATTTTTTAGGATGTTTTGCAAACCTTCGCAATCTTTTGCAACCTTTCATCATCTTTTGCGATGTTTTGTGAGCTTTCATGATATTTTAGGATGTTTTGTGTTATTTCATCATTTTTCAGGGTCTTATATGGTCTTTCATGATCTTTTAGGATGTTTTGTGAACTTTTGCAACATTTCATCATCTTTCACAATCTTTTAGGATGCTTCACAGTCTTTTGCAATCTTTGGTGATTTTTCATCATCTTTCATCATTTTTTATCATATTTTAAAATGTTTTGCAGTCTTTTGTGAACATTTCTTATCTTTCATGATCTTTCTTCGTCTTTCATGATATTTTCGTATGTTTTGTGGTATTTCATCATATTTCATGATCTTTCACTATCTTTCACAATCTTTCATTAGGTTGCATCATCATTCATGATGTTTTTTCATCTTCAACAATCTTTTAGTATTTTTCACAGTGTTTCTTGATCTTTCATCATTGTTTGTGGCCTTTCATGTTATTTTGTCATCTTTTGCCATCTTTCGTGATCTTTTACGATCTTTTGCAATCTTTTGTGAGCTTTCATCATATTTTGTAAACTTTTGGGGTATTTCGTCATTTTTGTTGGCTTTCTTGATGTTTCATCATCTTTAGCGATCTTTCGTCATCTTTCATCAACTTTCATGATTTTTTATGATGTTTTACAATCTTTTGTGAGCTTTCATGATCTTTTGTGATTTTTCATCATCTTCCGGAATGTTTCGTCATCTTTCATGATATTTTAAGATGTTTTGTGGTCTTTATTTATCTTTCGCAACTTTTGCAATATTTTAAGATGTTTCACAAACTTTCACAATCTTTCATCATTTTTCGTGATCCTTCAAGATGTGTTGTGATATTTCATGATTTTTTGTCATCTTCCATCATCTTTTAGGATATGTTGTAGTCTTTTGTGAACTTTTGTCATTTTTCATGATCTTTCGCCATCTTTCTTGATATTTTGCCATCTTTCTTGATATTTTAGGACGTTTTGCATTCTTTTGTCATATTTTGTGATATTTCATCATATTTTGTGATATTTCATCATCTTTTGTGATTATTCATCATGTTTCATCATCTTTCACAATTTATTTTCATCTTTTGCAATCTTTTAGGATTTATCGTGATCTTTCTTAATCTTTCCACATTTTTTGTGATCTTCCGTGTTCTTTCATTTTCTTTAGTCATCTTTCGTGATCTTTTGTGATCTTTTGCGGTCTTTCGTGATCTTTTGTGATTTTTCATCATCTTTCGTCATCTTTTGAGATCTTTCGTGATTTTCTGTCATCTTTCAAGATGTTTTGTGATCTTTCGCAATATTTCATTATATTTTGTGACATTTCGTGAATTTTCATCATCTTTCACGATGTTTAGTGATCTTTCAATAAAGTTTCATCATCTTTAGAATGTTTTGCAGCCTTTCACAATCTTTCATCATCTTTCACGACCTTTCATCATATTTTGCGATTTTTTTTCATATTTTGCAATCTTTTAGGATTTTTGTGGCCTTTCTTGATGTTTCATCATCTTTCACGATCTCTCTTCATCTTTCCTCATCTTCTATGATGTTTTGTGATCTTTCGTGACCTTTCGTGATTTTTTCGTCATCTTTCATGATGTTTTTTTATGTTTCATGATATTTTAGTATGTCTTATGGTGTTTCATCATGTTTCACGGTCTTTTATGATCTTTCATTATCTTTTAGGATGTTTCATGTGCTTCTGCAATTTTTTGCAATATTTCATAATATTTCGTGATCTTTTATGGTGTTTTGTAGTATTTAGTGACATTTTATGATTTTTCATCGTCTTTTCTTATCTTTCATAACCTTTTAGGATGTTTTGCGATCTTTCATGACCTTTTGCCATCTTTCGTGATATGTTGTCATCTTTTTCCATATTTCGTGATATTTTAGGTTGTTTTGCGGTTTTCGGTCAATTTTCACGATCTTTCATGATTTGTCATTGTCTTTCGCTATATTTCATCAGGTTTCATCATCTTTCACAATATTTTTTCATCTTTTGTGATCTTTTAGTATTTCTCGCGGTATTTTTTTATCTTTCTTCATCTTTCACTATTTGTTGTGATTTTCCATGATCTCTTGTAATTTTTCATCATCTTTCATAAAATTTCGTCATCTTTTGTGATATTTTGTGATTTTGCATCATCATTTGTGATGTTTCGTCACCTTTAAAGGTATTTCATCATCCTTTAGGATGTTTACCAGTCTTTCGCGATATTTCATCATATTTCATCATCTATCGCGATCTATTTTCATCTTTTGCAATCTTTTAGGATTTTTCATGGACTTTCTTGATGTTTTATCATCTTCACGATATTTCATCATCTTTAATCAATTTTTATGATTTCTTGTGATCTTTGTGATTTTTCATCATCTTTCGCCATGTTTTGTCGTCTTTCATGATGTTTTAGGATGTTTTGTGGTATTTTGTCATCTTTCGCGGTCTTTCACGATCTTTTGTGATATTTTAGAGTGGTTCATATACTTTCACAATCTTTTGCAATCTTTCATCATCTTTCATGATGTTTTAGGATGTTTCATGGTCTTTCGCAATATTTTCTGTTTTTTCGTCATCTTTCATTATCTTTCATCATCTTTTAGGATATTTTTTTGGTTTTTGGTGACCTTTTGCCATCTTCCGTGATATTTTAGGATGTTTTGTAGTCTTTCATCATATTTCATGATCTTTCATTATCTTTCACAATATTTCATCTTCTTTCATGATATTTCATCATGTTTCATCATCTTTTGTGATATTTTAGTATTTTTCACGATCTTTCTTGATATTTTATCATATTTTGCGGTATTTCGTGAAATTTTAGGATGTTTTGCATTCTTTCATCGTCTTTTGTGACCCTCCATGGTATTTCGTCTTCTTCCATGATATTTCATCATCTTTCAAGATATTTTTTCATGTTTTACGATCTTTTAGTATTTTTTGCAATCTTTCTTGATCTTTCATCATCTTTTGTCATCCTTTTTTATCTTTTGTGATCTTTCACAGTCCTTCGTGACGCTTTGTGATCTTTCTTTCTCTTTCATGATCTATTGTGGTCCTCCATGATCTCTTATAATTTTTCATCATCTTTCATTGTCTTTTGTGATTTTCCGTCATCTTTCATCATCTTTTTTCATATGTTAGGATGATTTGTGATCTTTTGTGATACTTCACGATCTTTCATGGTCTTTTGTGATCTCTCATGATTTTTCTTCATCTTTCCCGATCTTTGTCATCTTTCAAGATGTTTCATCATATTTTATATTGTTTAAAGATCTTTCTTGATCTTTCATCATCTTTTTCCATATTTTGTGATATTTTAGGATTTTTCGCAAGATTTCTTGATGTTTAATCATCTTTCATGATCTTTTGTCATCTCTCATTATTTTTTCAGGCATTTTTCTGTATTTCATGATCTTTCGCGACATTTCATGATTTTTCATCATCTTTTGTAAATTTTCGTCATCTTTCATGATATTTTAGTATGTTTTATGCTATTTTGTCATCTTTTATGGTATTTTGCGATCTTTCATGAATTTTTAGGATGTTTTGCAGATTTTCTCAATCTTTTGCAAACTTTCATCATATTTCGCGATCTTTTAAGATGTTTCATTATATTTTAGGATTCATCTTTCACGATGTTTCATCCTATTTTTCAATATTGCATAATGTTTCGTGATATTTTGTGATGTTTCATGATATTTCACGGTATTTTGTGATCTTTTATGATATTTCTTTATATTTCGTGATATTTTGCAGCTTTTTATGATTGTTCGTGATTTTTCACTATCTTTTGTCATTGTTTGCGACCTTTCATGATATTTCGCAATATTTTGTGGACTTTCATGATTTTTCATGATCTTTCAACATCTTTTGCAACATTTCGTCATCTTTCAAGATCTTTCATATTATTTTAAGATGTTTTGTGTTGTCGCATGATCTTTCATTATCTTTCACAATATTTTTTTATCTTCTGCGATCTCTAAGGATTTTTTGCAAAATGTCTTGATGTTTCATAACATTTCGCAGTCTTTCAACATATTTTGTCATTTCTTAGGATTTTGTGCTTGTTTCATGATCTTTCATGACCTTTCATCATTTTTTGTCATCTATTGCAATGTTTCGTCCTCTTTCGCAGTCTTTTGCGTCCTTTTTTGATATTTCGGGATGTTTTGCGAATGTTCACAATCTTTCGCAATCTTTGATCATATTTCATGATATGTCATCATCTTTCAGATATTTTAGGATGTTTTGGGGTCTTTCGCAATATTTACTTATTTTTCATCATCTTTCGTTATCTTTCGTGATATTTCATCATCTTTTAGAATGTTTTGCTGTGTTTTGTGACCTTTTCTCATCTTTCATGATATTTCATCAGCTTTCATGATATTTTAGGATGTTTTGTGGTCTTTCGTCATCTTAAGTGATCTTTTGTCATCTTTTTCAATATTTTATCATCTTTTGCAATCCTTTTCCTATTGACAAATTTGGGGGAAGCTAATGTAGGTGATTTCTCTAAATGGATAATAGTTTGTGATATATTTTTACTTTGTTAGATTAGCTTCTTTCTCTTTTTTATTATTATAGTGTCGTCTTCATCAAACATCTACCAAACCATAAATAATAATAAGAAAAAATATATAGGCAATTGTCCAAGGCCAAAACCTCTCCAAATCTGAGAGGAAAACCCACAAGAATTCTTCTTCTTATACAACTTCAATTGACAAATTCCAAGACCTAGAACCTTGAAAAAAATATTCTCCAATATCAATTCAATTCTTTCTTTCTTCTCATCAAGTCAAACAAATTCAACCTTGACTAAAAACTATTGCAACTTCTCCTTCTTCTTGAGCTTGGCCCTGTAATACTAGACATATTCTCTTCGTGCAATTTTTTACTACCTCTAGCTTCCTGCAATTTTCGCACGTTTGAGGTAATAAGGGAAATTTTTTCCCATCCTTTCCTTCGCTTCGCAAGGTCCCTACTCTTGAAGATTTTGGCCTTCAATTTCGATTATATTGACACCAAAATTCATCTTCTTTGGTATGATTGTAGTTCGATGTCTTTTCTACAATGGATTCCCTAGTTTTAGTTTTCACGAGTGATATTTTTAGCCCAAAAATAGTTTTAGAAATATGCCTCTTCTTCTTCACTTGATCTTCCCCTTCCTTCATTGATTTAAAAGCTCTTGGTCGACTTTCGTATGTGAGATTCTTGCTTCCAAAGGAGTTCAACTAGTCTTCTTTATATAGTCTTTTAGTCCCATAAAAATAGGCCGACTTATCCCAGCTTCTAGGCCGACGTGATATTTGGAAGTTTGACTTGTTGCATGCATTTTGACTTGATATTGGAGGATTTTCTTAACCCTATTTTGACTCAAATAATTTTCTTTTACATTATGTAACTTTCCCAAATGGGTGCTACATACATTGCAATGACTAAATGACTTGTAGACTTAATGACAAGCCCTAAGATCTCACAATGGGAGCTAGACCTAAAACTAATTTTTTTTGAGCATGAAACCCATGCCTTAAGGACAAAAATAAAATATTTATTTTTCTCACTACATTATATACATAAAAATTAGGATTACATGTGACATTACGAAGATCGGGCCTAGTTACATATTTCAACATTTCCATCTTTTGTGATCTTTCATCATCTCTTGTGGTCTTTCGTGTTCTTTCATCATCTTTTGTCATTTTTTGTTATATTTTGTGACCTTTCATGGTTTTTCACAATATTTTGTGATGTTTCTTCATCTTTCATGATCTTTTGTGGTCTTTCATGATCTTTCATGATTTTTCATCATATTTCATCATCTTTTGTCATCTTTTATGATGTTGTGTGATCTTTCACGATCTTTCACAATCTTTCGTGGTATTTCATGATTTTTTATCATATTTTGTGATGTTTCATCATCTTTCACAATTTTTTATCATCTTTTAGGATTTTTTGCAATCTTTCATCATCGTTCATAATTTTTAGGATGTTTTCCTATCAGTCATGATCTTTCGCAATCTTTTGTCATCTTTCAAGATGTTTCGTCAGCTTTCACGATATTTTAAGATGTTTTGTTGTTTTTCGTCATCTTTCACATTCTTTTGTGATGCTTCATGATATTTTAGGATGTTTTGCACACTTTTGCAATATTTCATCACCTTTCGTGATCTTTTAGCCTATTTTACAGTCTTTCGCTATCTTTCATGATTTTTCTTCATATTTCATCATCTTTCGTGATCTTTTGTCATATTTTAGGATATTTTGGAATCTTTCATGACCATTTGTCATATTTCATGATATTTCGTCATCTTTCGTGATATTTAACAATGTTTTCCATTGTTTCATCATCTTTCTCAATCTTTTGTTATCTTTCATGATCTAATATGATGTTTTACATACTTTCATCATCTTTCGTGAGCTTTTATCATCATTCATGATCTTGTAGGATGTTTCACGGTCTTTCGCAATATTTCATGATTTTTAATAATATTTTGTCATCTTTCACGATATTTCATCATCTTTTAGGATGGTTTGCAGTCTTTTGTGACCATTTGTCATCTTACAGGATCTTTCGTCATCGTTTGTGATACTTTAGGATGTTTTACGGTATTTCATCATCTTTTGTTATCTTTTTTCATTTTTTGTGATCTTTAAGTATTTTTCATGGTCTTTCTTGTTATTTCGTCATCCTTCAAAATATTTAGTGATATTTTAGGATGTTTTGTGTCCTTTTATCATCTTTCACGATCGTTCATGGTCTTTCGTCTTCTTTCATGATATTCCATCACATGTCATCATCTTTCGCCATTTTTTTCATCTTTTGTGATCGTTTAGTATTTTTCGCAGTATTTCTTGATCATTCATCATCTTATGGGTTCTTTCATCATCTTTCGTCATGTTTTGTCATCCCTCATGATCTTTCACAGTCCTTCACTATCTTTTGTGATCTTTCTTCATCTTTCGTAATCTATTGCGGTCTTCCATGATCTCTTCTAATTTTTCCTCAACTTTCGCATCTTTTGTGATGTTTCATCATATCTTGTCATATGTTAGAATGTTTTGTGATCTTTCATGATCATTCGCAATATTTCATCATCTTTGGTGATCTCTCATGATTTTTCATCATCCTTCACGATGTTTCGTCACTTTTCAAGATCTTTCATAATCTTCTAGGATGTTTCACAATATTTCATGATGTTTTGTGATCTTTCTTCATCTTTCACAATTTTTTTTTTTGTTTTTTGTAATATACTAGGATTTTTTGCAGGATTTTTTGTTGTTTCATCATCTTTTGCAATCTTTCGTCATCTTTCATAATTTTTTAGGATGTTTTGTGATATTTCATGATATTTCACGATTTTTCATGACCTTTCATGATTTTTTATGATCTTTTGCAATTTTTTCGTCATCTTTGATGATATTTTAGGATATTTTATGGTCTTTCGTCATCTTTTGCAGTCATTTCTGATATTTCGTGATATGTTAGGATGTTTCGTGGACTTTCACAACCTTTTGCAATCTTTCATAATATTTTATGATCTTTCATCATCTTTCACGATATTTTAGGGTGCTTTGCGGTCTTTTGCGATCTTTTGTCATCTTTTGTGATCTTTCATCATCTTTTAGGATGCTTCATGATAGTTTAGGATCCATCTTTTGTGATGTTTCATCATCTTTTGTAATATTGCATCATGTTTTCTCATCTTTCATGATCTTTCATGGTCTTTCGTGATCTTTTACGATGTTTCTTCATCTTCCATGCTCTTTTGCAACCTTTTGTGATCTTTCATGATTTTTCATCATCTTTCGCAATATTTCGTTGTCTTTCATGACCTTTCATGATCATTCATCATATTTCACGACATTTCATCATCTTTCAAGATATTTCATATTCTTTTAGGAATTTTTACAGTCTCTCGTGATCTTTCATCGTCTTTCACAATCTTTTGCGGTCTTTTGGGATTTTTTGCAGAATTTCTAGATGTCTCCTAATATTTAATGATATTTCCCCCCCTTCATCATTTTTAGGATGTTTTTCATCTTTCGTGATCTTCCACGACGTTTCGTGTGTTTTTGTCATCTTTTGATTCGGACGGCTCCAAAGACACGCATAGGACAAAGAGGGCTAATGAAAGCTCAAAAATAAAAGTGTTTGGATTATGCTCAAACCAATTTCATGTTAAATATCTCGTCGTTGTGATCGTAGTGATGTGAATGGTTCGTCAATCTGAGTCCAGATGAGGAATATAGAGGCAGTCAAAGTTGTGTTGACTTTCGTTGACTAGGCAGGCTTAAGGAGGTCGCAATTTCGACTTTTTCGGCGAGCGGAATCTAGCCAACCCCAGCGAGATTCCAGGTGAAATTGTCGCTTGGTTAAAACTCCTTCATCCTAAAATCCGAATTTTTAAAAATGGGCTTATATTTAATAAAAATTAAAAAATATATAATTTTTAGGGTGGCAGGCACCAACCCCTCCCACCCCCCCCCCAACCCAAAAATATCCAAAGAATAACAAAAATTAATTTTATGGGCCGATGGGCCATGACCCCCATCGGCCCTCCCTCAACGATCGTAACCAAATTTCAATGAGGTGTGGGGAACCATGACCCCGCCACCCTGAAGCCCACACGTACAATGACCTTTCAAGAATAGTGGGGGGCGTAGGCTATGAACCCCGCTGCCCCTCCACCTCATTCACTTCCACACAGTGCCAGCGAAGTATGGGGGAGCGGGCCACTAGGACTGGTGGACCCGCCTACCAAACATAAACATTAAAAACTGTATACGGTATTAAAATGGGAGGAGCAGGGTTTGACCACTTGACCCCTCCTCAACTAATTCCAAAGATAACCAATGTGCCAAATGACCTCTTTGTGGAAAAATCCACCCATGAAGTCTTATAAACCCATATTTTGTTAGTGCACACAAGCAGGGAGGAGCAGAAGTGCACACAAAAATCGAGGCAAGATTTTTTTTTAATTAATTTATTGCAGGTGGAACCATGACTAAGTGAAAATTTCCAAGAGGGTGAAATTTTTGCAGTGTCCAAATTGGACAAATTTTATGTCGATCTTACACCTCTCAATGACACAAACCCGATGGCATAGTTAGTTTCCTACTCTGAGAAGCCGATTTGCAAAGGACCCAAAGGAGGGAATCTTTGAGGAATCTAGGGGGAATCTAAAAGATTCCTTAAGCCCCAAATTTCCATTTTCTCATAATTTAGAAATTTGACAGTCTATTTTGCACTATTCTACACCACAAATCTGATGGTGCGTTCAGATCTTCCACTTTCTCATTTTATTTTTTGGCCACTTTTCTCAGTGCGGTGCAGATGTCAGCATTCAGCGTGCGAGCAATCATTCCATGAGATTCGACACTGCGAGATTCGATGTGCGACCAGCTTCACCAGTTTGACATCCTTTTCTTTAGATGGCCCCTGGATGTGAGGTATATGCAGTGTGTTCATGTATTTCTTTTGCTATGCATTGTGCTGCACGGATCCCTGTTTGATGTTTGATGTGGGATCTTGTTTCCTTACTTGTTCCATGATTCCTACTTGATGTGATGTGGAATCATTTGTGTGATGTAGTTGTTGTCATGATTCATCATGTTTCATTTGAGATCCCTTTGTTGTATGTTGATGGGATACTCATGTGTCACTATGTATGTTTGCATTGAGATCCCTTTTTTGCCATGTTAGTGGGATGCTCATGATCATCATGCATGAGATTGTGTCATACTGATAGGAGTCCTTTTGACTGAGAGTTCCTGTAGCGGAACATCTCTTGGAATCACTCCCACGTGAGGGAATTTTCCTTGTATGATAGCGACATCACCTCCTATGTACATCATCACTATTGACAACACTTAATGTAGCGACCTACACCATCTTGACATCGGGGCTTGGAGACGTAGTCGCTCCTAGACGAACTCCATTATCAACAGCTTATGTTTCATGTGCTGATTCTAGTCATGTTCCTCTTCTTTACAAAATTCACATGTATTCATTTATGCTCTTTTAAAAATGCAATTTAACACATCACGAAAGTAAAAGGTCTTGGAAGGGTCCTTTGTCACACCTGAACCTGGATCAAGTGGTATCAGAGCGGTCTTTGCGTGGATGTGAATTGCAAGTGTGAACAATGGAACGTGCAGCGACAGAGGATGAAAAAGCGATGTATGAAACCATGCTAAAAATTTCCAAAAGGGTAGAGATAATGTATGAAACTCTACAAAAAGAGACAGAGGAAATAGAGCGATTGCAGATTCAGTTGCAAGCCACGGAAGAGGCCCTGGAAGAACTAAAGCACAACAACCAAAATCTTCAAACAAAGAATGTTGAAGATGCTTCTACATGAAGAGAAAGAGGAGAAACATAGTTTGCTACAACAACTACAAGCAAAGGACGAGGCCTTGGAAAAGTTGCAGTGTGACCCATGTGAGGTAAAAAGTAGTTCTCCATCTTCATGTATGTTTCATGATGATGATTTCACTGTTTTTGAAAATCATACCACAAGAATTGGCTCCGAAAAGGCTTTGGCTTTAACGGCCAAGGCATTGTCAACCCCATCAAAGTAGAAGAATTACCTTGGTAGGTAAGACTTGGGTATGTCAGAAAGGAAGTTGGGGAATGCGCCGAGACAGCTAGTGAACCACCAACAACAGATGATAAGAAACCCTCATCAATTCTTTCCAAATTGACAAAAGAGGTAAAAGATGTTGATTTCCCTTCAGTTTCATCTTCACATAGTAATATTTTTGTTGGAGGTATGGGGATCCTAATTACAAGGAAAAACATGAGGCTCCTTACCAGGATGAGGCACAAGGAAGAAAAATAACTTGGTGTTAATAACCAAGGCATAACTCAACCATTGGAGGTCACGTAGAGACCTCCATTTGTAGCTTTGAGATACACCAAGGGAGAATGCTTGAAGGTGTCAGATGCTTCCGAGACATCGTTGAAATCGTCAAGGAAAGAGAATGATGAGAACACATCCCCATCATCCCATGGCAGTGCCCATGGCAAGGAAAGAGCTGAGGCAAGCTCTCATCGCCATACTTACACCAGAGACAACAAGGAAAGGTATAACCACTCTCGACATTTGAATATTCATTTCGATTATGATCATGTTGTTAATGATGAACGTAAAACATGGCATTGAAAAACATGTACCTTTTGTGGATTATATAACCATACATTTTCTAAGTGTTGGAAAATAATGGCAGCACACAAAAAGATGAGGCGTGAAATACCCTCTCAACAATAGGTAAACAAACATGTTAAGAAAATATGGAGGAAGAATATGTATTGCAGTCATTGCGATAGAAGTGGCCATCAAAGAGCCACATGTTGGAGGCTCCATCCAGAGCAGCGCCTTAAAGACAAAGTGTTGGTGCATGAACTAGGTGAAAAAATTGTTCAACAAGCAAAACCACCACAGGGGGATGACCCATTCACATTGATAAGAGAAAAATGGTTTCTAGATATGTTAGCATTTCATGGTCTTTCATTTGTAAATGATTTATTGCATTTTAAAATGTAAAAGTGATGATGTGTTTTCCATCACTTGTTCGGCAAAAATGATGTCTGGTCTTGTTTTGAGTTGCGTGATAAGCTGTGAAAGTGATGTCGTGTTTCCATCACTTGTTAAAGAAACAACAATGTTTGGCCTCATTCTTGTAGCTCATGTGTTGCAGTGATGATGTGTTTTCCATCACTTGTCGAAGCAACAATGATATGTTGGACTTGTTTTCATAGCTGGGGTATTTGTCCATTTTGATGTAAACTTTCCCACCAAGTATGTGTTATAAACTCGTGGCAAGTATGGGATGCTTGGGTCATTAGTTGGTCATGTAAGACAAGCATGTAATTTGAAAAAACAATGTACTACAGGTTGAGGTTGCAGGTGTCGGCTCATCGCTTAAGGCTCCGAAGAATGAAGGTGAAGGAGATGGAAGTGAGGTCTTTTGGGACGCTTGTGATGCAGACAAGGTATAGAGAAGTTGCAGGTTATTTTTCATGCTTTTGGAGGACCAAAATCTCCTCAGTGAGGAGGATTGATCCAGGTGGCTCTAGAGACACACACAAGACAAAGAGGGTGTATGAAAGCTCAAAAATAAAAGTGCATTTGGATTATGATCGAACCAAGTTCATGTTAAATATCTCGTCGTCGTGATTGTGGTGGTGTGAACGGTTCGTCAATCCGAGTCTAGATGAGGAAGATAGAGGCAGTCAAAGTTGGGTTGACTTTTGCTGATTGGGCAGGCTTAAGGAGGCCACAATTTCAACTTTTCCGGCAGATGGAATCCAGCCAACTTTGGCTAGATTCCGGGCGAAATTGTCCCCTAGTTAAAATGACTTCTTCAGCCTAAAATCTGAATTTTTTAAAATGGCCTTATATTTAATAAAAAATAAAAAAATATATAATTTTTGGGGTGGCGGGCCACCAACCCTGCCACTCCCCCCCCCAAATATCCAAAGAATAACAAAAATTAATTTTATGGGCCGATGGGCCATGACCCCCGCGTACCCTCCCTCAACCGTCGTAAACAAATTTTAATGTGGGGTGGGCAGCCATGACCCCGCCTCCCTGGGGCCCACACGCATAATGGCCTTTCAAGAATAGTGGGGGGCGTGGGCTGTGAACCCCACCGCCGCTCCACCTCATTCACTTCCACACAATTCCAACGAAGTACGGGGGAGCGAGCCACCAGGACTAGTGGACCCGCCTCCCAAACATAAACAATAAAAATTGTATATAGTATTAAAATGGGAGGGGCAGGGTTTGACCACCCGACCCCTCCTCAACTATTTCCAAAGATAACCAATGTGCCAAAACGACCTCTTTGTGGAAAAATCCACCCATGAAGTCTTATAAACCCATATTTTATCAGTGCGCCCAAGCAGGGAGGAATAGGAGCGCGCACAGAAATCAAGGCAGAATTTTTTTTAATTAATTTATTGCAACTGGAACCATGACTGAGTGAAAATTTCCAAGAGGATGAAATTTTTGTAGTGTCCAAATTGGACAAATTTTATGTCGATCTTACACCTCTCAAGGACACGAACCCGATGGTGCAATCAGTTTCCTGATCTGAGCAGTCGATTTGCAGAGGACCCAGAGGAGGGAATCTTTGAGGAATCTAGGGGGAATCTAAAAGACTCCTTAAGCCCCAGATTTCCATTTTCTCAGAATTCAGAAATTTGAGAGTCGATTTTGCACTATTCAATGCCACAAATCTGATGGTGTGTTTAGATCTTCCATTTGCTCATTTCATTTTTTGGACACTTTTCTTAGTGGGGTGCATGTGTCAGCATTCAGCGTGCGAGCAGTCATTCCATGAGATTCGACGTGCGACCAACTTCAACAATTTGACATCCTTTTCTTTAGATGGCCCCTGGATGTGAGGTATATGCAGTGTGTTCATGTGCTTCTTTTGCTATGCAATGTGCTGCACAAATCCATATTTGATGTTTGACGTGGGATCTTGTTTCCTTACTTGTTCCATGATTCCTACTTGATGTGATGCGGAATCATTTGTGTGATGTACTTGTTGTCATGATTCGTCATGTTTCATTTGAGATCACTTTGTTTTATGTTGATGGGATACTCATGTGTTGCCATGTATGTTTGCATTGAGATCCCTTTTATGCCATGTCGGCGTGATGCTCATGATCATCATGCATGAGCTTGTGTCTGTTGGAAATAATACTGAGAGGGGGGGGGGTGAATCAGTATTATCAAATTCTTTTCAATATGCCTTCCTTAATTTATTGATCATTAACTTGTATATAATAATGAGCATGAAACAAGAAAAAACAAATAGTCACACCAAAGCACACCAGATATAAGGTGGAAACCCAATGTGGGTGAAAACCACCTGCTGCAATATGTCTCTATCTTCTTTCAATTAGAAACTTCTTTTACATTGATTTTGTACTGGTGCAGTCCTTTACCAGTACGCAGGTTGCAACCTGCAGAGAGCTACAACTCTCTCTCGTTTTCCAGTCTCTCCTGGAAGGAAGCTACAACCCCCTTACTTCTTTTCTTTCAAGGACCACTTTTTATAAATTTTCAAACTGGATCCAAGAAGATCAAATCATCAAGTACATGCAAATCACCCAAACTCCTTATACAATCAACCAAGAGTCACCCAATTTCTCAGAATGTTGTAAACAGAAAGATAGTACCAAAAATATAAACCCAGAACTCTGCAGCAATAGATAAAAGATAATCAATAACTGTTTTAATACAGATCCGTAGTTTTTCCTTATCTAGACTGCGTGACTCCGCACCCAGCCTTATGTTATCCTGTGTATCCATGCAAAGCGCCTTCTGTTATACTGCGTATCTCCGCACTTCGCCTTCTTTCTTGTTGCGTACTTCTACTGTGCCAGCGCACCTTCTGCTTCTATCGTGCCGCGTACTTCTATGTATCTCCGCAGCTTCTCCTTGTATCGCGCTGCCTACCTCTGACCTTGCTCCGCACAGCTTCTTCTGCTTTGTCACGTGCCTCCGCAGTGTACCCTCTATTGCACCGCGTACTTTTACTGTATCACCGCACTGCGCCTTCGATCGTGCTGCGAGCCCCCGCACTATTCCTTTCGTCAGACCGCGTACCATCGCACTACACCTTTCACCGAACTGCGAGCCTCCGCATCTACACTGTGAATTACCTGTGGAACTTTGATTTGAATCGAACTAACAGCCCTCCAATGTACCACTGACAGTCAGATGCATAGATCTGATCATGCGCCCGAGAGATCATGACTTCATAGATTCACCTTCAAATTTACTTTGACTTAGATCAAGCATTTAACATTGACAACCCAATATTTCAAATCTTAAGATATTGAATTGCAAAAGTTAATTTTAGCCAAGTGATCTCCTTCCCTATTTATAGTCAAGCCCTTATTTACACCATGGGACAAAACCATCAATAACCAATACAAGGGATCCAAACCGGGGCTAAAATAGATCCTATACCATGGGCCAAAACCATAGGATCAAGAACGACGGGCTAAATACCATGGGCCAAACATAAGAAACCCCACGTGAGCGCGCTTCTCTGTCTTGAAGTGAGTGAACTGGGGTACCACACCTTCTGAACGGATAACCTGCGGGTATGACCGCACTTTCTGGACGGCGAACCTGCGGGTCCGCACCTTTTGAACCAATCACCTGCGAACCTCTTAATTTCCATCCTGAACAGAGCATTGCCACTTGAGTGAGTTGCCATCAAGTACAACACCTGTAACATAGAGCCATACCAGAATCATAATGCCAACAATCTCCCCCTTTGGACTTGATGGCAACCTCAAGATCCTCAACATCATTCTCCCCCTTTGACATCAAGGGCAAATGGGTATGCTCCCCCTAAGAACATGCTCCCCCTGCCTATAAACCAGATCTGCAAAGAAGAACCATAATCCACCAAACACCATAAATGACCATGAAAGAGATAGATACATATTGCAGCCATGTTTAGATCAACATCCATGTTCTCCTTCTATGCTACCATAATGCCAACAATGCATTATATGTGCTCCCCCTGAACCTGCGCCATCGATCTACAACCAATCCATAAACCAGCAAATGTACGCTTATACCACATATAGACCTCGCATACAACCAACAGATGAGATTCAACAACAAGATGATGCATCAACTACCCTCAGCTTTTGCCTGAGGTATTCAAACGTCTCCCTAGGCAATGGTTTGGTGAGAATATCAGCAACTTGTTCCTTAGAAGGAACATACTCCAACTTGACCTTTTGTTCAATCACTTGTTCC
>APFE030321236.1:76034-142998 GCA_000404065.3 Pinus taeda
TTCAGAATGTTGTAAAAAGAATACCAGAAATCTAAACCCAGAACTCTGCTGCAATAGATAAAAGACAATCAACAATTGTTTCAAGATAAGACCGCAACTTCACCAACAGGGGCCTGCGTATATTCGCAACTCTTCTGAGACTGAACTGCGCAGATCCACACTGGTTATTCTTCTGCTCTGCGAACTTTTCTTCAGATCCGCACCTTCACTTCTGACTTACTGCGTAGACCCGCACTGTGCCTTCTTCTCGCCTGCGTACCTCGCACTTCGCCCTTTTCATGCTGCGTGTGCCCCGCACTGTGCCCTCTCCTACGCTGCGTACCCTGAACTGCACCTTTGGCTTCACAGCGTACTCCCGCACTGAGCCTTCTACTGAGTTGCGTACCCCCGCACCGCACCTATGGATCACCTACAGACTTCTGATTAGGGCCACATTTACAGTCCTCCTATGTGCCACAGTCAGTCAGATCCACAGATCTGTTCATGCGCCCGATAGATCACGACATGCCAATAGATTCACCTTAATTTATCTCCTTGAATTAGATCTAGATTTTAAAAACCAATCACCCAAAATTTTAGATCTTAAGATATTCAATTGCAAAAGTTAAAACTAGCCAAGTGATCTCCTTCCCTATTTATAGTCAAGCCCTTATTTACACCATGGGACAAAACCATCAATAACCAATACAAGGGATCCAAACCGGGGCTAAAATAGATCCTATACCATGGGCCAAAACCATAGGATCAAGAACGACGGGCTAAATACCACGGGCCAAACATAAGAAACCCCACGTGAGCGCGCTTCTCTGCCTTGAAGTGAGTGAACTCGAGTACCGCACCTTCTGAACGGATAACCTGCGGGTATGATCGCACTTTCTGGACCGCGAACCTGCGAGTCCGCACCTTTTGAACCAATTACCTGCGAACCTCTTAATTTCCATCTTGAATAGAGCATTGCGACTTGAGTGAGTTGCCATCAAGTACATCACCTGTAACATAGAGCCATACCAGAATCATAATGCCAACAGTGTCATACTGATAGGAGTCCTTTTGACTGAGAGTTCTTGTAGCAGAACATCTCTTGAAGCCACTCTTGCATGAGCGAATTTTCCTTGTATGATAACGACATCACTCTTATGTACATCATCACTATTTAGAGCACTTAATGCAGCGGCCTACACCATCTTGACATCGAGGCCCGAAGACGTAGTCCCTCCTGGACAAACTCCGTTATCAACAACTTATGTTTTCATGTGTTGGTTCTTGTCATGTTCCTCTTCTTTACAACATGCACATGTATTCATTTATGTTCTTTTAAAAGTGCAATTTAACACATCACGATTTTAGGATGATTTCCAATCTTTCATCATCTTTCGCGATCTTTTGCAATTTTTTGTGGTCTTTCAAGATATTTCATGAACTTTCACATTCTTTTGCAATATTTGATCATCTTTTGCAATCTTTCATCATCTTTCGTGATCGTTTATGATGTTTTGTGATCTTTCACGATCTTTCATGATTTTTTGTCATCTTTCATTATCTTTCGTGATATTTCATCATCTTTTAGGATTTTTTACAGTGTTTCATGACCTTTTGTCATCTTTCCTGATATTTTAGGATTTTTTGCAATCTTTGTCATCTTTCATGATCTTTTAGGATGTTTCGTGGTCTTTCATGATCTTCCGTGATTTTTTTGTCATCTTTCGTCATTTTTCGTGATTTTTAGGATGTTTTGCATCTTTTCATCACCTTTCATTATATTTCGTAATTGTTTGTGATATTTCATAATCTTTCACAATCTCTCATCATTTTTCATCACCTTTTGAAATATTTTTTCATGTTATTCGATATTTTAGTATTTCTCACAGTCTTTCTTGATCTTTCATCATCTTTCACAATTTTTTGTCATATTTCCTAATCTCTTATGATTTAATGTCATCTTTTGGTATATTTTGTGCTTTTCCATCCTCTTTTTTGTCATATTCCATAATATTTCATGACCATTTGTCATCTTTTGTGGTCTTTCGTGTTCTTTCACCATCATTCATGATCTTTTGCTATCTTTTGTGATCTTTCGTGATATTTCTTCATCTTTCATCATATTTTCTAGTCTTTCATAATCCTTCATGATTTTTCATCATTTACGATCTCTCATGATTTTTTGTCATCTTTCATCATCTTTTAGGATGTTTTGCGATATTTCATGATTTTCGTCATCTTTTCTGATGTTTCATCATATTTCATTATCTTTTAGGATGTTTTGCGGTCTTTCCTGATTTTTGTCATCTTTCGTAGTCTTTTGCAATATGTCATGATCCTTTTGGATGTTTCAAATACTTTTGCAATATTTCATCATCTTTTGTTATCTTTTAGGATGTTTCGACATCTTTCATCATCTTTCATGATCTTTTGACTTCTTTTAGGATTGTTTTGCAGCCTTTCGTGACCTTTTGTCATTTTTTTAAATATATTTTTTCATATTTCTTGATCTTTCGTAATTGTTCATGATCTTTTAGGGATTCTTATTGTCTTTCATGATCTTTCATCATCTTTCACAATATTTTGTGATATTTCATGATTTTTTAGGATGTTTTGCCATTCATTGTGATATTTTGCTATGTTTCATCATATTTTGCAATTTTTTATCATCTTTCATGATATTTTAGGATGTTTTGCGGTCTTTTGTCATCTTTCAGGGTCTTTTGTGATCTTTAATGATCTTTTAAGATGTTTTGTGGACTTTTCCAATCTTTCGTCATCTTTCGCAATATTTTAGGATGTTTCACGGTCTCTCACGAGCTTTGGTGATTTTTTGTCATCTTTTAGGATGTTTTGCAGTCTTTCTTGACCATTTCTCATATTTCATGATCTTTCATCATATTTTCGAATGCTTTACGGTCCTTCGTCATCTTTCATGATCTTTCACTATCTTTCATCATCTTTCATAATCTTTCATCGCACTACATCATCTTTTTCATCACGCTACATCATCTTTCCTGATCTTTTTTCAACTTTAGTGATCTTTAAGGATTTTTCGCAGTGTTTCTTGATCTTTCATCATCTTTCAAGATCTTTCATGTTCTTTCGTCATCTTTTGCAATATTTTGCGATATTTTATGAGCTTTCATCATCTTTTGTGAAATTTTGCAGTCTTTTGTGATTTTCGCTGGCTTTCTTGATGTTTCATCATCTTTCGATATCTTTTGTCATCTTTCGTCAACTTTCATGATTTTTTATGATGTTTTGCGATCTTTTGTGATTTTTCATCATCTTTTCCAATGTTTTGTCATATTTTGTGATATTTTAGGATGTTTTGCAGTCTTTCATTATCTTTCACAACCTTTTGTGATCTTTTAAGATGTTTCACGAACTTTCATAATATTTCATCATTTTTAGTGATCCTTCATGATGTGTTGCGATCTTCCATGATTTTTTTCATGTTCCATCATCTTTTAGGATATTTTACAGTCTTTTGTGAAATTTTGTCATCTTTCGTGATCTTTTGCCATCTTTCGTGATATTTTAGAATGGTTTGTGTTATTTTCAAGCTTTTTTTATTATTTGTCATATTTCATGATTGTTATCACCAAAAAATTGACCATCTGACCTAATTTATTAGATGGATCGAAGTACACCATGTAAAGCCAATTTTACCATGGTAAAATTGCTTTCACGGTGATAAATTACTTAATTAGGCTAGATAATCAATTTTTTGGTGATAACAATGATCTTTCATCATCTTTCATCATCATTTATGATCATTCATCATCTTTCAACATATTTCACAATCTTTATTCATCTTTTGCGATCTTTCTTAATCTTTCTAGATTTTTCGCGATCTTTCGTCATCTTTAGTCATCTTTCATGATATTTCACAATCTTTTATGATATTTCTTCGTCTTTTGTGATATTTTGTGGCCTTCCATCATCTTTCATGATTTTTCATCCTCTTTCATCACCTTTTGAGATCTGTTGTGAATTTTCGTCATTCTTTAGGATGTTTTCTGATCTTTCGCAATTTCGTGAATTTTCATCATCTTTCGCAACATTTTTTCATTTTTCAACAAAGTTTCATCATCTGTTATAATGTTTTACAATCTTTCACGATCTTTCGTTACCTTTCGCTATCTTTTTTCATCTTTTGTAATATTTTAGTATTTTCCGTGGACTTTCTTGATGTTTCATCATCTTTCATGGTGTCTCTTCATTTTTACTAATCTTCTAGGATGTTTTCTGATCTTTCATGATCTTTTGTGTTTTTTTCGTCATCTTTCGTGATGTTTTGTCATGTTTCATGATATTTTAGGATGTTTTACGTTATTTCATCATCTTTCACGATCTTTTAGGGTGTTTCATGGACTTTTGTAATTTTTTGCACTATTTCATCATCTTTCATGACCTTTTATGATGTTTTGCAGTGTTTCACGATCTTTTGTGATTTTTCAACGTCTTTCCTTATCTTTCGCCATCTTTTAGGATGTTTTGTTTTCTTTCATGACCTTTTGTCATCTTTCATGATATTTTGTCATGTTTCGTCACATTCCTTTCTATTTTAGGATGTTTTGCGGTCTTTCGTGATCTTTCGTCAACTTTCACAATATTTCCTCTTATTTCACGATATTTCATCATCTCTCATCATCTTTTGTGATCTTTCAGTATTTCTCGTGGTCTTTTTGATATTTCATCATCTTTCCTAATATTTCATCATATTTCGTCATCTTTTGTCATCTTCCACAATCATTCATGATCTTTCATGGTCCTTCACAATATTTTTTTATATTTCTTCATATTTCATGATCTGTTGTGATCTTCCATCATCTCTCGTAATTTTTCATCATCTTTTGTCATCTTTTGTGATTTTCCATCATATTTCATGATTTTTCATCATCTTTCAAGATCTTTCATCATCCTTTAGGATGTTTGCTAGTCTTTCATGATCTTTCATCATTTGTATCGATCTTTCACCATCTTTCATCATTTATCGCGAGTTTTTAGGATTTTTTGTGGACTTTCTTGATGTCTCATCATCTTTCACAATCTTTCATCACCTTTAATCATTTTTTATGATGCCATGTGATCTTTCGTGTTTCTTCATCATCTTTCGTGATGTTTTGTTGTCTTTCATGATATTTTAGGATGTTTCATGGTCTTTCATGATATTTTTGGTGTTTCACGTGCTTTCACAATCTTTTGTAATCTTTCATCATATTTCGCAATCTTCCATCATCTTTCACGATCTTTTAGGATGGTTCGCAGTCTTTCACATTCTTTTGTGAATTTTCACCATTTTTCGTTATCTTTCATCATATTTTAGGATATTTCGAGGTTTTCCATGACCTTTTGTTATCTTTCATAATATTTTGTCATCTTTCGTGATATTTTAGGATGTTTTGCATCCTTTCATCATCTTTCACAAATTGTCCTCTTCTTTCACAATATTTCATCACGTTTCATCATCTTTTGTGATCATTTAGTATTTTTCAGTCTTTTTTTATCTTTTATCATCTTTTGTGGTCTTTCATGATATTTTAGGATGTTTTGGAGTCTTTCGTCATCTTTTATGATCTTTCACAGTCTTTTGTCTTCTTTTGTGATATTTCATCACATTTCATTGCCTTTCGTGGTATTTTCTTATATTTTGCTATCTTTTAGTATAGTTCGCAGTCTTTCTTCATCTTTCATCATATTCCGTCATTTTTGTCCTCTTTCGTGACCTTTCATGATCTTTCATGGTCCCTTGCAATGTTTTGTGGTCTTTCTTTATCTTTCGTGATCTATTGTGGTATTCCATGATCTCTTGTAAAAAAATTTATGTTTCATCGTCTTTTGTGATTTTCCATCATCTTTCATCATATTTCATCACATGTTAGGATATTTTGTGATCTTTTGTGATCCTTCGCGATCTTTCACGGTCTTTCGTGATCTCTCATGACTATTCGTCATCTTTCACGACTTTTTTTCATCTTTCAAGATATTTTATCATATTTTTGGATGTTTCATGATCTTTCCCGTTCTTTCATCATCTTTCATCATCTTTTGCGATCTTTTTTTCATATTTTGTGATATTTTAGGATTTTTTGCAGGCTTTCTTGATGTTTCATCATCTCTCATCATCTCTCATAATATTTTAGGATGTTTTACAATCTTTCATGATCTTTCATGATCTTTCATGATTTTCTATCATCTTTTGTAAATTTTTGTCATCTTTCACGATATTTTAGGATGTTTTACCATATTTTTTCAACTTTGACGGTTGCGATCTTTTGTGATTTTTTAGGATGTTTCACGGACTTTCGCAATCATTAGAAATCTTTCATCATCTTTCATGATCTTTTAGGATGTTTCATTAGATTTTAGGTTTCATCTTTCATGATGTTTCATCCTATTTCATGATCTTGCATAATGTTTCATCATATTTTGTGAAGTTTTGTGATCTTTCATAGTATTTTGTGATATTTTATGACCTTTCTTTATCTTTCATGATATTTTGTGGCCTTTTGTGATCTTTCATAATTTTTCATCATCTTTCGTCATCTTTTGTGATCTTTTGAGATCTTTTGTGGTCTTTCATGATCTTTCATCTTTTTTTTTGCGTCATTTCATCATCTTTCAAGATATTTCATATTCTTTTAAGATGTTTTGCATTCTCTTGCGATCTTTCATCATCTTTCGCAATATTTTTTCATCTTTTGCGATCTTTTAGGATTTTTCGCAGAATTTCTTGATGTTTCATAATATTTCGCAATCTTTCAACATTTTTTAGGATGTTGTGCATATTTCGTGATTTTTCATTACCTTTTGTGATTTTTCATCATCTTCCACAATGTTTCGTCATCTTTCATGATATTTTAGGATGTTTGGTTGCATTTCATAATCTTTCATAGACTTTTCGATCTTTTCTGATCTTTCAGGATGTTTTGCGAAAATTCGCAACCTTTTGCAACCTTTTGCAATATTTGATCATCTTGCATGATCTTTCATCATCTTTCATGGTATTTTAGGATGTTTTGTGGTCTTTCGCAATCTTTTGCGATTTTTCATAATCTTTCGTTATCTTTCATGATATTTCGTCATCTTTTAGGATGGTTTGTGGTGTTTCATGACCTTATATCATCTTTCATGATCTTTTGTCAACTTTCATATATTTTAGGATGTTTTGTGGTCTTTTATCATCTTTTTGCAATATTTTGTCATCTTTCACAATCTTTTTCCTGTTAAGAAATCTGGGAGCAACAAATGTAGGTGATTTCTCTAAATTGATAATTGTTTGTGATATATTTTTACTTTGTTAGATTAGTTGCTTTCACTTTTTTATTATTATTAGTTTTTTCTTCATCAAAAAGATACTAAACCATAAATAACAATAAGACAAAAGATATAGGCGATCTTCTAGGGCCAAAACCTCTCGAACTTTGAGAGGAAAACCCACAAAAATCCTTCTTTTTATATTATTTGCAATTCACAAATTACAAGACATATACCCTTGACCAAAATATCCTCCAAGATCAAGTCAAATATTGCTCTCTTTTCGTCATGTCAAACAAATTCAACCTTAACTAAAAATTGTTGCAACTTCTCCTTCTTCTTGACCTTGGCCCTCCAATACTAGAAAAATTCTATTCCTGCAATTTTCAACTACCTATAGCTTCCTGCAATTTTTGCACATATGAGGTAATAAGGGGAATTTTGGCTCTTCTTTTCCTTCGCTTGGCAAGGTCCCTACTATTCAAGATTTTTTCCTTCAACTGATACTATATTGACACCAAAATTCAGCTTATTTGGTATGAATGTAGTTCGATCTCTTTTTTGCGGTGGATTCCCTAGATTTAGTTTGCACGTGTGAGATTTTTAGCCCAAAAACAGTTCTGGAAAGATGCCTCTTCCTCTTCACTTGATCTTCCCCTTCCTTCATTGATTTCAGATCTCTTGGTCGATTTTCTTATGTGAGATTCTTGCTTCTAAAGGAGGTCAACTAGTCTTCTTTATATAGTCTTCTAGTCCCATAAATATAAGTCAAATTGTCCTAGCTTCTAGGCAAACTTGAAATATTTGGAAGGCTGACTTGTTGCCTACATTTTGACTTGATCTTGGAGGTTTTTCTTGACTCTATTTTGACTCAAATAATTTTTCTTTACATTATGTAAATTCCCAAATGGATCCTTCATACATAACAATAACTTAATGACTTATAGACTCAATGACAAGCCCTAAGAGCTCACAATGGGAGCTAGACCTAAAAATAAATTTCCTTGAGCATGAAGCCCATGCCTCAAGAACTACAATAATTAATTTATTTTTCTCATTACATCAAATACATAAAAATCATGATTACATATGTCATTATGAAGACTAAGTCTAGATACATATTTCAAAATTTCCATCTTTTGTGGACTTTCATCAACTTTTGTGGTCTTTCATTTTCTTTCATCGTCTTTTGTCATTTTTCATTATATTTCATGATCTTTCATGGTATTTCCCAATATTTTGTGATCTTACTTCATATTTCATGATCTTTTGTGGTATTTCATGATCTTTTGTGGTATTTCATCATTTATTGTCATATTTTGCGATATTTGAAGATTTTTGGTCATCTTTCATCATCTTTCATAATCTTTCGTAATCTTTCATCATCTTTTGTGATGTTTTGTGATCTTTCATCATTTTTCACAATCTTCCGTGGTATTTCATGATTTTTCACCATATTTCACGATGTTTAATCATCTTTCAAGATATTTCAGTATCTTATAGGATGTTTTGCAGTGTTTCACAATCTTTCGTCACCTTTCGCGATATTTCATCATCTTTCTCAAAAAAAATTCATATTGTGATATTTTAGGATTTTTTCGTGCTCTTTTGTCATCTTCCATAATTTTTTAGGATGTTTTCCTATAATTGGTGATGTTTCACAATCTTTGGTCATCTTTCACGATGTTTCATCATCTGTCATGATAATTTAGGATGTTTTATGGTTTTTCGTCATCTTTTAGGGTCTTTTGCAATCTTTAATGAAATTTTAGGATGTTTTGCGGACTTCCATAATCTTTTAAAATATTTCATCATCTTTCCTGGTATTTTAGGATGTTTTGCGATCTTTCACGATCTTCTATGATTTTTCTTCATATTTTGTCATCTTTCATGATCTTTTGGAATAATTTAGGTTTTTTTGCAATCTTTCATGACCATTTGTCATATTTTATGATCTATCGTCATCTTTCATGATATTTTAGGATTTTTTACAGTATTTCATCATTTTTCGTGGTCTTTTGTGATCTTTCATGATCTTCTACGATGTTTTACAGACTTGTTGTAGCAGTGACAACAACCCTCCAAAATTTTGGCTTGCACCAATTTCGGAGCCTCTCTTGGAGAGTTTCACTTGATGATTGCACATGTTTGGGTTCACTCTGTGAGCTCGTGTGAGTCTTTACATTCACCTTTCTTGTTTATTGCACTCAAGTCTCTACATGTTGATGTCTAAGTCATGCTTGCGACTATGTTATGGTTATGCACAAAGTATTTGCATCATATGTGTTTGTTGTGTTCACCATGAAATCATCTGTCACACTCACACACAAAGTCACATTCATTGTCACGCAAGCATCTTCTTGATCATGAACGATCAATCACGAGTGTCGCACTTGTTGCTTGCAATGTCAGTCAGTCATGTTGAACATTGGTGTTTAGATGGTTTGGTCATTTCGTCATCAAGTCGTGCGTGTCTATGTTCGTATGATCACCTATGCATCTTTCTACTATTCACACACTTAGTCATTTTTGTTGAAGTTCTAACGACCAGACTCCTCACTGACAACTGAACCATCACCTTACTTTCAACTTGATCGACTTTCAACTAGAACAGCGTAGAAGCACCAAGCTAGTTCTTTCAAGCAACTCAAACAGCACTCATGATGGCCACCCAGACAGTCGATCAGTTGTTCATCTTAGAAATTGAGCAGTGCTCATGAGCAGGCCTCCCACAGCCCATCAGTCAGTGCAACTTAGAAATTGTGCAGAGATGATTAACAGGTCAGCCTCCCGGCCATAGTGCAACTTTCCCAGCCAGCAGCTCCCAGCAGTAGATTGCCTTTCCCTCCAGGGAATTACACAGTTTCTACTGCCAGTGACTGAGCAGCCAACTCGTAGTTCCCTCTAGGAATTGCACAGTTCTAGATTTTAGTGCCCCCAGCAGCCAATTGGTAGTTCCCTCTAGGAATTGCACAGTTTTCACTACTAGTGACCCCAGAAGCCAACTGACAGTTCCCTCTAGGAATTATGCAGTTCCAGATTTCAGTCTCCCTGGCGGTTCCCTAGAAAAACCAAGCAATCCCTACCTGCTGACCCTTCATGCAGCTCAGCTCGTTCCTCTGGAAAATTGTGCAAATCTGGTTGTTTAGCCCCTGCTGACTGTTCATTCCATAAAATGTGTAGAGCATTCCTACCTTGCCCTCCTACAGCCCAAACAGTCCCTACCAAAATTTGCGCAATTTTGTATCCCAGTGGAGATAGACCTTACAGATAGTGACTGTCGACTCAGATTATCTGTATCCTTACTTGTATCCATCTCTAAGTGACTCTTGTGCAGTTTTCATCAGCAGTTTCCTAGATCCATCATCCCACATCACAGCCCTACTACCTCTCCCAGTCACCTGCATTTGAATGATCATGTTTCATGGTATACTATGAGGTTTTGGATTTGATGTCGTCTCATCATGAGTGACTACATGAATAAGTACACCAACAAACATGCCAAGATGATGAACAGGATGAATGAAGGGAGCACATGTAGATGGACAGGTTCACTAATAGACAAACGAATGAAGCATGCAAAGCGGACAAACACAATGAACATACACCTTCATGAACAAGTGAGTCTATCAAGCCTTCTAGCATGAAAGAAAGTAACAACATGCTAAAGCTTAATCAAGAGAACCAAGGACCATCGAAGACTCTGCGCACTTCGCCATGTTGGTGAAGCTATGATACACCATGAAGACATCCATCATTCATCAGTGCTATAACTCGACATGCATTCCAGCAATAGCACGAATGTACCAACATTGTCATGTTAAGTCATGTCAAGTCAAGTCATGAGTCATGTTGCCCACATCTCCACTATGGGCTTGTTTTCAATCAATGTGATGTAACATGGAAGTCTAAGAGATACACTTGTTGAACATAGATTCATTTAAGTCAGAAAGTCATGGAAGTCTAACGGTCGTGCAGGTAGTCAAACAACCAAAAGGGTTAGTTTCACCCTTAGCTATAAATACCCCCTCATTTATACATGAAAGGACTTTTCACCTCAGCTCCTCCCACATAGCCAAGAGAGTTTGTAATCTTTTCTTTGAGGAGTAAGTAGTGGCTTCAACGCCCCGCTGACAGGATTAGTGATGTATAGTGTAACGATGTGTCTTGGAACTTTTGCTTAATTCACAAGCTTGTCAACAGGCTAGCACATTTTCACACATGTATTGTATTTGTTGTAAGAGTTATATTTAGCTCTTGTAATGCATGTTGCTTTAAACTTGTGTTCTACATATGAACTGATTCATTTTTTGTAATGCATAATCTATTAATGGAAATGTGTTGTATATGTTGCTAATGTTGTCTCGTATGTGTCGACTGCTTTGTCAGACATCAAATAAAACTTTCACATGAACCTTGTTGTAACAACCATTGCACTTATCTCAGACTTTTTAGAGTCGGTCCTTACAGCCCTCCGCCAGAGATCAGTTTTCTTTTTGCATATCATTCTTAGGTGTCTCACTCGTTCCACTTCGTTGCATTTCGCTAGGGGCATGCCATTGACTAACGAGGGGTTCTGGTTGTCTTGTGTTTCCTCATGCTTGTACTTGCAGGGTTAATTAAAATTCCTCAAAAATCATTGAAGTTCACGGTCATTGCATTCATGGTCATAAATGATTAGTTTCGTTAAAAAGAGTCTTTAGTCCTAGAGTCTAGGGTTTTCACTCCTTTGCATACATGTAATAAATGCCTGCAGGTCATGAGGTTGGTTTCAAAATATTTCTATTTCACATTTTTATCAAAAACATTTGAAGACATTTCTTGTCCAAAACTCTGTTTTGGAACTAGAAATTGTCAAACTTCATTTTCTTGTAATAATTGTATTTGTTTCACCATAAGAAGTTTCACAACAAGCCTCTGATTTTTGCCAAAGCCAAATGCCAAAATATCTGCAAAAAAATCAAGACATTTCATTAGTCCAAGATTCAGAAAAAAAGAAAGAAGGAAAAGCCAAAGATCAGGATCAAATGACTAAGTGCCAAACATTATAAAAGTGGGTCATGGAGTAAATTGAAAATCAAATATGATTTTATGAGATATTTTGAAACCCATATAAAGCATGGAAAACAAATCATTTTCACAAATTTCCCAAAGCAAAACCGAATTAGAGTGTTGAGGACAAAGTGGAATTGTTTCAAGGTTGTGGAGTTGAAGGGGAAGAGCGCGCTACGCACAGAGAAGGCGCGCTACTCATTGGGAGCGCGCTATGCACTGGGCTTCACCGGCCTGTGCAAAATTACATGCACGCTACGCATAGGGAGCGCACTATGCATTGGGTAAGCGCGCGACGCATACAAACTCAGAGCCAAATTTTTTTGCTCCTTCATCCAGATTCATGCTAAATTTCCTCCAATTGCTTGCAAGTAGGTTCTTTATGTTTGCTCAATGAATTGTAGACATGATTATGGTGTTTTGAAAGTGGAGAAACAAGTGTGAAATGTAAAACCCTATGTTTATTTCCAAATTCACTTCTTACGGTTTGAAACAAATATTAGGGACTGTGTGGGTTAATATATGCCTATGTCATCTATTTTCAGTGGTATCCATGCTCATTATTAACCTCAGCCTCACACTCTCTCTTTGCCATTACATATCTGCTGTCATTGTTATGGCCATTGTCATTTTCACACTACTTTTCCATGCAAACTCAGTTGACAAAACTATTCTCATTGTGGCTTTCCTATGATACTTTAATACACATGTGACACATTTGAGGAGTAAAGCATACACTGAAATTTTTGCCTTCACTATACCTATATCAGCATACATATTGCAGACATCTTGTTTTCAAAGCCATGTCAGAGATGGATTCAGTTTATGAGTAGGAGTATGACAATGATTCCATAGCTTAGGGTAATGTGCCATAGAGGTCTCATAAAAGTGGCAAACGTGGTAAGCATCTCAGGGAGGAGCCTACTTCTTTGGCTCAATTATAGGCTTGCCTGCTTGCAATGGATTGTTTTCAGTGTCAGTCATGTTTCCAATAATGTGAGATGATCTCACAAACCCAACATCATCGTGAACTAGTTCGTCTATTTGTTTTACATTTACATGATGGCCGTGTAAACCTCGCCAGAGTAAATTTCATTCTGTCACCAGAGATTATTGCTCAGGCCACCAGGATACCAAATATAGGAGAGGAATGGAACAAACGTCAGTAGTTAGAGAAATTATACTATCAGCCATACATCAAACCTGGGTATATGAGGCACTTGAGCAGGGTTTTTCCTTTCAAATTCCTGAGGGATGAGTTTGCACCATTGATGAAACTCATCATTCAGTATTTCAGTTGCGAGGGAAGATTCTCGTGTCTCTATGCGTACCATGTCTGTTTGTTGATGCATTTCACGAGGGTACGTATGATGAACATTCCGTACTTCATGTATCGCAACATAGAGAGGATGATGATTTTTGTACAGAAGAAGGCCCCAGCACAGCAGCATAGAAGTATATATCATTACGTGCTGATCAAGATCGTAGTGGTACATCAATTGACACAGCAGGGCATTACTTGGGAGGATTTCATCTCCCGTAACTTCTTCACAGCGCCACAGCCGTGTCCCGAGGTAGTTCATGATGAGGGAGAGCCTTCACACCAGCCTGACATTCCTGAGATCAAGCATATAAGTGCTCCATTGTATGTGACATACCAGCGAGGCCACAGGGCCTTATTTGCAGCTACACGACGAGTACTATCTTCACCCGGGGTGGAAGGGGTCTCGTTGACTCCATCAACAGAGCGAGTATTATCTCCACAGGATGTGGAAGGGGTCTCGCCTTCTTCTTCAGCACAGGTACAGATCCAAGACAGAGGCAAGAGGCCTATGCATAATGAGGGCCCTTCAAGAGGCCGGGACACTGATTTCATGATCATTGATGTTGATGCGGGTTCTCCTAGCTCGGAAATGAAGGAGATCATCCAGGAGCAAAAGGCTGAGAATGACACGCTGAAAAAGAAATTGCAGATGGCTCAGTGGGTGATAAACTACCAGGAGCAGCATAACAAACAACTAGAGGATGAGCATACACTTTATGAGCTGCGGAAAATTCGTGAGGATCGACAATTGGCCCGAAAGAGACCTGGTGATATGACACCTAATTGAGAGTCTTGCCTCATACGTCTTAACATTCATTTGGAGAAATTTTTGGCAAAGGCCAATAGAGACAAAGACATGCTTCGTCACATGAAAGGTCATTATTGGGCTCGCATGCATGTCTGCAAGGCAAAAATGAAGATTCTAAAGAGGACGTTGAGCAGAGCATTAAAACGGCGGAAAAGGCCTGATCCACTCCAGATTTTGGCCGAGGCTTCATTGGCTGGACATAATACATGATGGAGGGTCTTCGCTCCGAATTTGAGCAAATTCGGAGAATTTTTTGTCATTTTGAAATATTTTGGCCTAAAAACAGGTTTTTCAGCTATATGAGTAGCACGTCGACGCGCTCGCTTTTGATTGGGACACTTTCTGAAGGAAAACTTTATATTTTTCTATTTTTCATGGTAAGTTATCCATGCTAAAGTATTGCCGAAGCATTTCATCAAGTTCTGGATGATCAAAAGGCCCAAAAACACCATGAAAACCACCTTGCTGCCACCTTTTGCCCCAGTTGGAAGTACTTCTGGGAGAATGAAGTTTTTGAGGGGCAAATGAACTCCAAATGTGGAAATTCCACTTGGGTTTGATAGCCAACATCCAGGTCTTTCCAACGAGCTATTATGAGCTCAATTTAGATGCCGAAAAGTTCCCCAAAAGCAGGCTGAAAGACGTGTTACGCACATGGCTCAGGCACGCTGCACATATGAATTTTTGGTCAATTTTTCACCTTCCAGCTCAGAAATTCGGCCAGTTGAACCAATTTTGCTTGTGGATGAAATTTTTGAATTATCATGATGTAAATTGATGGTTGGCATGTAATTTTGACTCACTTTTACCTATTCTAGATGATTCACTCCTAAAAAAGTAAAAACCAGATGTAAGAATCAGTTTCCTCCCTTTTAGAGGTAAGTTGTTTATATGCCTATATTCTAGCTCCTTGTTTAGAATTAATTGGAACTGCTCCTAGAAGGAGTAATTTGACCCCTAGAGGTGTGGGAAGGGGTTAGGAGGTCTATATGATGTAATTTTTGAGACATTCTACAGGTTGGACTCTTGGGAAAGATTTTGGCACACTATTGTACATATTTTTCATATTTTGGCTAAGGAAATATCAGAGGTTTTGCAGCACCTGTTGGGATTCTTGTGGCTTTCAGTTCTTAATGGTGTTTTCTCTCAGTTTATTTTAAGTTCTTTTATGTTTAATGTATGCCATTCCCTTCTTATGCTTCTGAAACTAAATGAATGAGTAAATGAGGTTGAATCCATTGATTTTAGTGCTTTGCCTTTGAAATTGTTTAGTTTTACATGTTTTCGCTTGTTTGGAGAGGATCCATGTTCTCCCTTGCTCTCTTCAACTCCTTTTCGTCCTGATTCATCCATACACTTAATCAAAAAGCATTAAGACTACTATCTACCTCGCCTCAACTCAAATTCTGCAAAGATCTGGCCTTATCCCCAGACCCAAAATTGTTTTTTCCCATTTCTCCAACAAAAACCCAAAAAATCAAAATCAAACTTTACTATCTCTTTACTAGCCTAAAATCAGTTCCCATTCTAGAGTCATCTCGCACCCTATTGCTCTTTTTATCGAGATTGACTGGAGAGAGCCCTCTCCTATCCTCGTAGGGCTAGCTACGAGGTTGAGCGTGGTTTGATGTAGCCTTGAGTTTTACCTTATTTCAGCCTAAGGTAGATTTGAGCACTAACAAGACTGATCTGTGAGTGTTGTATGAGTTATCTCACCTTGTATGTTGTGACTACCACATCCGAGTGGACTACTCTGCTGGAAGCTATGTATGTCCTTTGTGTTATGTGTTCATATCCAAGTTGGGATTGATCCCTTTCAACCTGGAACTCACCTTCACCTTTTCCCCTCACAGTGAAAGAAACGTTGACACAAGTACACTTACACTCACCAGGCACGTGAACCTCACTTCTCAAAGACAAATCAAACCACTCTCTTGTGCTGACAAGCAAGAGCTGAGGCAAATCCTTAAGATAATGGCAACTAGGCCTTCATAGCGGATGGGACTCCCACACTAAATGGTGTCAGGTCTAATTGGGACTTCATACCATGGTGATCCCTTGAATGTTGGCCGGTCCAGAACCGTCAACAAGACTTTCATCATCTTTTGCAATCTTTCATCATCATTCATGATCTTTTAGGATGTATTTCACAATATTCATGATTTTTAATGATATTTTGTCATATTTTGTGATCTTTCATCATATTTTAGGATGTTTTGCAATATTTTGTGACAATTTGTCATCTTTTAGGATATTTTGTCATCATTTTTGATCTTTTATTATGTTTTGCAGTCTTTCATCATCTTTCGTGACCTTTCGCAATTTTTCATCATCTTTCTCAATCTTTTGTCATGTTTCATAATCTTTTGTGATCTTTTAGGATTTTTCGCAATGTTTCTCGATCTTTCATCATCTTTCGCGGTATTCCATGTTCTTTCATCAACTTTCGTGATATTTCACGACCTTTCATCTTCTTTCACAATATTTCATCATCTTTCATCATCTTTCACTATCTTTTTTTATCTTTTGTGATTTTTAGTATTTTTCATGTTATGTCATCATCTTTCGCAATCTTTCATAATATTTTAGGATGTTTTCCAATCTTTTGTCATCTTTGGATATCTTTCATGGCCTTTTGTCTTATTTCATGATATTTCATCATCTTTCATCATCTTTTGTCATCTTTCACCATCTTTTTAAATCTTTTGTGATATTTTAGTATTTTTCGCTATCTTTGTTGATCTTTCATTGTCTTTTGCATTCTTTCACCATTTTTCATCATCTTTTGTCATATTTCATGATCTTTCATGATCTTTTAATGTCCTTCATGACCTTTTGTGATGTTTTTTCATATTTCATAATATATTACGGTCTTCCATGATACCTCTTGTAATATTTCACCATCTTTTATGATCTTCTATGATTTTCCATCGTATTTCATCATCTTGTTCATATGTTAGGATGTTTTGCAATCTTTCATGATCCTTCATAATATTTCATGGTCTTTCGTGATGTCTCATGATTTTTCGTCATATTTTGCGAAGTTTCATCACTTTTCAAGGCCTTTCGTCATCTTTTAGGATGTTTCACAATCTTTTGTGATGTTTTGCGATATTTTTTTCATCTTTCATGATGCTTTTTATTTTTTTCGATAGTTTAGGATTTTTCATAGGATTTCTTGATGTTTCATCATCTTTTGTGATCTTTCGTAATCTTTCATCATTTTTTAGGATGTTTTATGATATTTCATTATATTTCGTGATCTTCGGTGACCTTTTCGTTATTTTTCATCTTATTTTGCAAATTTTCCTTCTTTCACGATATTTTAGGATGTTTTATGGTCTTTCGTCATCTTTCGCGGTATTTTTCGATCTTTTGTGATCTTTAAGGACCTTTCACGGACTTTCAGAATCTTTCATGATCTTTCATCATCTCTTGCAATCTTTTAGGATGTTTTGCAGTCTCTCACGATCTTTCATCATCTTTCACAATCTTTTTCATATTTTGCATCTTTTAGGATTTTTTTTGTGGAATTTATTGATGTTTCATAATCTTTCGTGATCTTTTTCCTTCTTTCATCATTTATAGGATGTTTTGCATCTTTTGTGATCTTTCACGACCTTTCATGTTTTTTATCATCTTTCGTGACGTTTCATCATCTTTCCTGATATTTTAGTATTTTTGCGGTCTTTCATCATCCTTCACGGTCTTTCTCAATTTTTTTTTTATCTTTCAAGATGTTTTATGAACTTTCACAATCTTTTGCATTATTTCATCATCTTTCGCAATCTTTCATCTTTCGTGATCTTTTGCAATCTTTCATGATTTTTCATTATATTTTGTGATATTTCATCATCTTTTAGGATGTTTTACAATGTTTCATGAACTTTTGTCATTTTTCATGATATTTTATGATTTCTTGTGATATTTCATCATCTTTTGTGATCTTCTAGGATGTTTCATGGTCTTTCACGATCTTTCGTGATTTTTTGTCATCTTTTGCCATCTTCCATGATATTTTAGGATGTTTTGAGGCCTTTCGTGATCTTTCGTGATCTTTTGTCATATTTTGCAATATTTCATAATCTTTTACAATCTTTCATTATGTTTCATCACCTTTCAGGATCTTTTTTCATCTTTTTAGATATTTTAATATTTCTCATCGTATTTATTGATCTCTCATCATCTTTTGCAATCTTTCTTCATATTTCCTCATATCATGTGATTTTTCATCGTCTTTTGCTATATTTCGTGATTTTCCATCCCCTTTTTTGTCATATTTCATCATCTTTAGTGATTGTTCATCATCTTCTGTGATATTTTGTGCTCTTTGGTGATCTTTCATGATCTTTTGCTATCTTTCACATTTTTTTGTGATCTTTCTTCATCTTTCATGATCTTTCACAGTCTTCCATAATCTTTCATGATTTTTCATCATCTTTCGTCCTCGTTTGTAATCGTTCATGATTTTTTGTCATCTTTTAGGATGTTTTGTGATCTTTCATGATCTTTTGTGATCCTTCATGCTCTTTCGTTGTATTTCGTCATCTTTCGCAATTTTTTGCAATATGTCGTGATATTTTGGATGTTTCAAGGACTTTTTTAATATTTTGCAATCTTTCGTCATATTTCACAATTTCTTATCATCTTTCATGATATTTTAGGATGTTTCAGCGTCTTTCACAATCTTTCATGATATTTTCATCATCTTTCGTGATATTTTGTCATCTTTTAGGATGGTTTTGTGGTTTTTTGTGACCTTTTGTAATATTTTGTGATATTTTTTCATCTTTCATGATCTTTCATCATCATTCGTGATATTTTAGGATTTTTTGCGGTCTTTCATCATCTTTCACTATCTTTCACGATCTTTCATCATGTTTCATAATCTTTCGCAATCTTTTTTCATCTTTTGAGATATTTTAGGATTTGTCACGGTCTCTCTTGATCTTTCATGATCTTTCCTGATATTTTGTGGTCTTCCATGTTCTTTCGTGATCTTTTGTGGTCTTTCATGATCTTTTATGATCTTTCTTCATATTTTGAAATCTTTCGCCATCTTTCATCATTTTTTAGGATGTTTGTTTTTTCTATCTTCATGACCTTTCATGATTTTTCGTCATCTTTCGCGATGTTTTTTCATCTTCATGATATTTTAGAATGTTTTGCGGTCTTTCATCATCTTCCATGGTATTTTGTGATCTTTCATGGTTTTTTAGGATGTTTTGTGAACCTTCGCAATCTTTTAAAATCTTTCATCATCTTTTGTGATGTTTTGTCATCTTTCATGATATTTTAGGATGTTTTGTGGTCTTCATCATCTCTCTTGGTCTTTTATGATATTTCATGATCTTTTAGGATGTTTTGCAGTCTTTTGCAATATTACATGATCTTTCACAATCTTTTTGGATGTTCCATGATCTTTCCCGACCTTTGGTGACTTTTCATCATCTTTTGTCATCTTTAAGGATGTTTTATAGTCTTTCATGACCATTTCTCATCTTTCTTCATCTTTCATCGTATTTTTGGATGTTTTGTGGTCTTTCATCATCTTTCATGGTATTTCTCTATGTTTCATCATCTTTCACAACCTTTCATCACGCTACATCATCTTTCATGATCTTTTTTCATCTTTAGCGATCTTTTAGGATTTTTTGCAATGTGTCTTGATATTTCATCATCTTTCGCAACCTTTCATGTTCTTTCATCATCTTTTGTCATATTTCATGATATTTTGAGATCTCTCCGATCTTTTGTGAGATTTCATCATCTTTCATGAACTTTTGTGGTATTTTGTGATGTTTGGTGGATTTCTCAATGTTTCATCATCTTTTTTCATCTTTCATCAACTTTCATGATTTTTTATAATGTTTTACAATCTTTTGTGACCTTTCGTGATCTTTTGTGATTTTTCATCATCTTCCATGATATTTTAGGATGTTTTGTCATCTTTCGTTATCTTTTGCAATCTTTTGCGATATTTTAAGATGTTTCACGAAATTTCACAATCTTTCATCATCTTTCATGATCCTTCAGTATGTGTTACAATATTTCATGCTTTTTCGTCATCTTCCATCATATTTTAGGAAATTTTGATTTTTTTTTTGTGAACTTTTGTAATCTTTCGTGATCTTTCGCCATCTTTCATGATATTTTAGGATGTTTTTCATTATTTTGTTATCTTTTGTGATCTTTCGTCATCTTTCATGATAATTCATTATATTTCAACATCTTTCATGATCTTTTTTGATATTTTGCGATCTTTTGGGATTTATCATGATCTTTCTTAATCTTTCTACTTTTTTTCGTGATCTTCCATGTTCTTTAATCATCTTTAGTCATCGTTCGTGATCTTTCACAATCTTTTGTGATCTTTCTTCATATTTTTGGATATTTTGTGGTCTTCCACGATCTTTCGTGATTTTTCATCATCTTTCGTCATCTTTTGAGATATTTCATGATTTTTTGTCATCTTTTAGGATGTTTTGTGATCTTTCTCGATCTTTCGTTGTCTTTTGTGATCTTTCATGAATTTTCATCATCTTTTGAGAAGTTTAGTCATATTTCAAGAAACTTTCATCACCTTTTAGAATGTTTTGTAGTCCTTCACAATCTTTCATCATCTTTCACAATTTTTTGTCATCTTTCGTGATATTTTTTCATCATTTGCAATATTTTAGGATTTTTCGTGGACTTTCTTGATGTTTCATCATATTCACCACCTCTCTTCATCTTTCTTCAACTTCTAGGATGTTTTTTTTTTTTTTTTTTTTTTTTTTTTTTTCGTCATCTTTCATGATGTTTTGTCATGTTTCATGATATTTTAGGATGTTTTGCGGTTTTTCGTCATCTTTCGCAGTTTTTTATGATCTTTCATGATCTTTTAGGGTGTTTCATGGACTTTCATAGTTTTTTGCTAGATTTCATCATCTTTCATGATTTTTTATGATGTTTTGCAATATTTCATGATAGTTTGTGATTTTTCATCGTCTTTCCTTATCTTTCGTCATCTTTTGGGATGTTTTGTGGTCTTTTGTGACCTTTTGTCACGTTTCATGATATTTTGTCATCTTTCATCATATTTCATGATATTTTAGGATGTTTTGCAGTCTTTCGTCATCTTTCATCATCTTTCGCTACTTTTCATGATCTTTCATCTTCTTTCGCGATATTTCATCACATTTTGTCATCTTTGGTGATATTTTTTCATCTTTTGCGATATTTTAGTATTTCTCACGATATTTTTTTATCTTTCATCATATTAAATCATATTTTGTCATCTTCCGCAATCATTCATGATCTTTCATGGTCCTTCTCAATATTTTGGGATATTTCTTCATCTTTTGTGATCTGTTGCGATCTTCCATTATCTCTTGTAATTTTTCATCATCTTTCGCCATCTTTTGTGATCTTTTGTGATTTTCCATCATCTTTTGTGATGTTTCATCATTTTTCAATATATTGAATCATCCTGTAGGATGTTCATTGACCTTTCACAATCTTTCGTCATCTGTCGTGATCTTTCATCACCTTTCATCATTTGTCATGATCTACTTTCATATTTTGCAATATTTTAGGATTTTCGTAGAGTTTCTTGATGTTTCATCATCTTTCATGATATTTCGTCATATTTCATGATTTTTTATGATGTGTTGTGATATTTCATGATTTTTCATCATCTTTCGCAATGTTTCGTCGTCTTTCATGATGTTTTAGGATGGTTTGCAGTCTTTCGTCATCTTTCATGAACTTTCATGATCTTTTAGGGTGTTTCACATACTTTCGCAATCTTTCATCATTTTTCATAATCTTTCATAATCTTTAATGATCTTCTAGGATGTTTCGCGATATTTCACAATCTTTTGTGATTTTGTGTCATTTTCCTTATCTTTCATCATCTTTTAGGATGTTTAGTGGTTTTCTGTGACCTTTTGTCATATTTCGTGATAATTTAGGATGTTTTGAATTATTTTTCCATCTTCCATGATCTTTAGTCATCCTTAACAATATTTCATATTTTTTCATGAAATTTCATCATTTTTCACAATATTTTGCATTCTTATAGTATTTGTCGCTGACTTTCTTGATCTTTGATCATATTTTGTAGTTTTTCATAATATTTTATGATGTTTTGCAGTATTTCATCATCTTTCATGATCTTTCACGTCTTTCATCTTCTTTCATGATATTTCATCACATTTCATCATATTTCGCGATATTTTTTCATCTTTTGCGATCTTTTAGTATTTTTCGTGGTCTTTCTTGATCTTTCATCATCTTTTGTAATAGTTTGTAATCTTCCGTGATATTTCATGATCTTTCATGGTCCTTTGCGATTTTTTGTGATCTTTCGTCATCTTTCGTGATCTATTGTGGTCTTCCATGATCTCTTGTAATTTTTCATCATCTTTCATCGTCTTTTGCAATTTTTCGTCATCTTTCATCATCTTTTGTCATATGTTAGGATGTTTTCTGATCTTTTGTGATCCTTCATGATCTTTCATGGTCTTTTGTGATCTCTTACGATTTCTCATCATCTTTCAAGATCTTTCATCATATTTTGAGTTTTTCATGATCTTTCTCCATCTTTTGTCATCTTTCATTCTCTTTCGCAATATTTTTTCATATTTTGTGATATTTTAGGATTTTTCATGGGCTTTCTTGATTTTTCATCATCTTTCATCATTTCTCATCATTTTTAGGTTGCTTTGCAATCTTTCATGATTTTTCATCATCTTTTGTAAATTTTTGTCATCTTTCACTATATTTTAGGATGTTTTACGGTATTTTGTCATCTTTCACGGTCTTTTGCGATCTTTCATCATTTTTTAGGATGTTTTACAGACTTTCACAATATTTTGTAATCTTTCAACATCTTTTGCAATATTTTAGGGATGTTTCGTTATATTTTAGGATTCATCTTTCTAGATGTGTCATGCTATTTCATGATCTTGCATCATGTTTCGTCATCTTTTGTGAATTTTCTTGATATTTCACGGTCTTTTGCAATATTTTATGATCTTTCTTCATGTTTCATGATATTTTGTGGCCTTTTGTGATATTTCGTGATTTTCCATCATTTTTCGTCATCTTTTGCGATCTTCTAGGATTTTTTATGGAATTTCTTGATGTTTCATAATATTTCACCATCTTTCTTCATTTTTTAGGATGTTGTGCATCTTTCATGATCTTTCACGACCTTTCATGATTTTTCGTCATCTTTCGCAATGATCCAAGAGGATTCTCGAAATGCTCAAAGTTCAGAAGTCTCATATGCTCATTAAACCAACGCCAAGTCAATGAGCTTGTCGCATTAATTCTGGTGGTTTATTCGGTTTTCAAAATGGCCTCTGTGTGGGGGAGAAAATTCGTTCTGAAAGTTTTTCCCAAACAGGAAAAAAATGGGCCAGAGTAGGCCAAGTGGTAGTCTCAGAACAGGGCATGTGGCAGTCTCACAACAAGACATGTAGCAGTCAAACTACCAAGCGGAGAGGCCAAACTACCAAGGTGTGGGTCAAACCCATGACCATTAGGATGACACCACAAAACTTTACCAACAGACCACACACATCTTTTTTATACAATGGGAATAAGATTATATTTAAATGTTAATTTTGGCAAGCCTTCCAAACCCTCAGTTTGTTTATTGGCACTACCAAATAATACTACTAGAGTCTCCAAACTTGGCGCAGGAGGCAACCATCATATTATAGCCAAGCTCTAAAGTTAAACCATATGTGGACGGTAATGTATACATGGCACCACAAATATGGCGTAGTGCCTTTAGCGCGGAGATTTATATTATCCAAAGTCTAAGGTTAAAACTGTATGTATAAACATATGCCATGGGTCGAGTATGGATATCACCGTTGACTAATGTTAAAACTATATTACAACCATATGTTAAATATGGTGCATACAAATATACATTTGTAATATAGTTGCACCTAAACTCTAATGTTAGATTTTGAATTTCTATATGGTTGTAAAAAAATCCCGAGAGGCTTGCCGGTTTGACCACGGGACCTCCTGTGGGTATTATAAAAGTATTACCAATGCACCAGATCCATGGGAGATGTAATGTGAAGCTTAGAATATTGTTTTGACAGTGCCTGTAAATGCCTTTTTGAGGCATTTCTCAGACAATATTAGGCCTTCTCGTAATCTGAAAGTTGCGTTGGAAAGATGAGGCAGAGACCTTTTAGCTGACTGTAACTATTGATGCCTACGAAAAGATTCCAAAACGATGAATTTTGATGTAAAGAGACTTTATGAGAATTTTCAATACATCAGATGCCCATTGGAAGCGGACCCAAAGATGTAGTCCAGGAGGGACGAACTTCGTCATTAAATTTGTTGTGTTTTCTTCTTATTTCTGTTGTTCATGGTTGGTTTCAAATTTCAAGTTTTTAAGTTTAAGGCACATAAAAATCCATTTTCCTTATTAATTCACTTAAAAGAAACCATAGTTAATATTTGGTGAATTTGAGCAAATAGCCAATTCTGTTGTTTTTGGATAATGCAATGTTTCATCATATTTCATGATATTTTAGGATGTTTTGTTGTCTTTCATCATCTTTCACAATCTTTTACAGTCTTTTCTGATCTTTTAGGATGTTTTGCGAATGTTCAAAATATTTTGCAATCTTTGATCATATTTCATGATCTTTCATCATATTTCATGATCTTTTATGATGTTTTGTGGTCTTTCGCAATATTTCATGATTTTTCATCATCTTTCATTATATTTCATCATATTTTAGGATGTTTTGCCATGTTTGATGACCTTTTGTCATCTTAAGTGATCTTTTGTCATCTTTTGCAATCTTTTGTCATCTTTCACAATCTTTTTCCTATTGAGAAATCTGGGGGCAGCAAATGCAGGTGATTTCTCTAAATTGATAATTGTTTGTGATATATTTTTACTTAGTTAGATTAGATTCTTTCCGATTTTTATTATTATTAGTGTTATCTTAATCAAATAGCTACCAACCATAAATAATAATAAGACAAAAGATATAAGAGATCATCCAGGGCCAAAACCTCTCCAACTCTCAGAGGAAAACCCACAAGAATTATTCTTCTTATAGAATCTTCAATTAACGAATTCCAAGACCTAGATCGTTGACCAAAATCTCCTCCAAGATCAACTCAAATATTGTTCTCTTCTTGTCAAGTCAAACAAGGTCAACCTTGACTAAAAATTGTTGCAACTTCTCCTTCTTGACCTTGGCCCTCCAATACTAGACAGATTCTCTTCCTGCAATTCTTGACTACCTGTAACTTCCTGAAATTTCCGCATGTGTGAGGTAATAAGGGAAATTTGGCCCTTCTCTTCCTTCATTTGGAAGGGTCCCTACTCTTCATTATTTTTTCCTTCAATTTAGACTATAGTGACACCAAAATTCGACTTCTTTGGTATGATTATAGTTCGATCTCTTTTCTGTGGTAGATTCCCTAGCTTTAGTTTGCATGTGTGAGATTTTTAGCCCAAAACAGTTCTGGAAATTTTCCTCTTCCTCAAACAATTTTATTTTACATTATGTAACTTTCTTAAATGGGTCCTTCATACATGATAATGACTTAATGCCTTGTAGACTTAATGGCAAGCCCTAACAGCTCATAATGGGAGCTAGACCTAAAATTAAATTTCCTTGAGCATGAAACTCATGCCTCAAGAACAACAATAATAAATTTATTTTTCTCATTACATCAAATACATAAAAATCATAATTACATATGTCATTATGAAGACTGAACCTAGTTACATATTTCCACATTTCCATCTTTTGTGATCTTTCGTCATCTTTTTTGGTCTTCCATGTTCTTTCGTCAAATTTTGTCGTTTTCCATTATATTTCATGACCTTTCATGGTATTTTGCAATCTTTTGTGATCATTCTTCATCTTTCATGATCTTTTGTGGTCTTTCGTGATATTTTGTGATGTTTTATCATCTTTTGTCATCTTTTGAGATCTGTCATGATTTTTTGTCATCTTTCATCATCTTTCGTTGTCTTTTATGATGCTTTGTGATCTTTCGTGATCTTTCACGATCTTTCGTGGTATTTCATTATTTTTTGTGATATTTTGCAACATTTCGTCATATTTCAAGATATTTCATTATCTTTTAGCATGTTTTGCATTCTTTCGTGATCTTTCGTGATCTTTCTTCACCTTTCACGATATGTCATCATATTCCGCAGTTTTTGTCTTCTTTTGCAAAACTTTTACAATTTTTCATGATCTTTCAAGATCTTTCATCCTTTTTTATTATGTTTCCATATCATTCATGATCTTTCACGATCTTTCGTCATCTTTCGTGATATTTTAGGACTTTTGTGGTTTTTCGTCATCTTTCACAGTCTTTTACGATCTTTAATGATATTTTAGGATGTTTTGTGGACTTTTGAAATCTTTTGCAATCTTTCATTTTCGTGATCTCTCATCATCTTTCGTGATATTTTAGGAAGTTTTGCAGTCTTTCATGATCTTTTGTGATTTTTTTCATTTTTCATCATCCTTCATTATCTTTCATCATATTTTAGGATGTTTTGCAATCTTTCATGACCATTTGTCATCTTTCATGATCTTTCATCATCTTTCATGATATTATAGGATGATTTGTGGTATTTCGTCATATTTCGCGGTCTTGTGTGATCATTCATGATCTTTTATGATGTTTTATTGACTTTCATAATCTTTCGTGATCTTTCATCATCATTCATGATCTTTTGGGATGTTTCACAATATTTCGTTATTTTTAATAATCTTTTGTGATATTTTAGCATGTTTTGCGGTATTTCATCATCTGTCGTGATCTTTCGCGATATTTCATCATATTTCACAATCTTTCATTATGTTTCATCATCTTTTCCGATATTTTAGGATTTTTCATAGTGTTTCTCAATCTTTCATGATATTTCATGGTATTTCATGTTCTTTCATCATATTTCATGATCTTTCACGACCTTTCATCTTCTTTCATGATATTTCATCATTTTCATCATCTTTCACGATATTTTTTTTCATTTTTTGTGATATCTTAGTTTTTTCGCAGTCTTTCCTATTATTCCATCATCTTTCGCAACCTTTCATGATATTTTAGGATGTTTTGCATTCTTTCATCATGTTTCGCGATCTTTCATGGTCTTTCGACTTCTTTCGTGATATTTCATCACGTTTCATTTTTCTCCCTATTTTTCATATTTTGTGATCTTTGAGTATTTTTGCAACCTTTTGCAATCTTTCATTATCTTTCGTCATATTTTAGGATGTTTTGGTGTCTTTCACAATCTTTCATGATTTTTCCTCATCTTTCGTGATCTTTTGTTATCTTTTAGGATGGTTTTGTGGTATTTTGTGACCTTTTGTTATCTTTTGCGATATTTTTTCATCTTTCCTGATCTTTCATCATCATTTGTGATATTTTAGGATTTTTTGTGATCTTCTGTGATCTTTCATCATCTTTCACTATCTTTCGCAATATTTCATCATCTTTCATGATCTTTCGTTGTGTTTCATAATCTTTCGCAACTTGTTTTCATCTTTTACGATCTTTCAGGATTTGTCGTTGTCTTTCTTGATCTTTCACGAGCTTTCATTATCTTTTGCAGTCTTTCATGTTCTTTCATCATCTTTTGTCATCTTTCGTGATCTTCCATGGTCTTTCATGATCTTTTTTTATCTTTCTTCATCTTTTTCAATCTTTCATCATTTTTTAGGGTGTTTTCCTAGCTTTCATGATCTTTCATGATTTTTTGTCATCTTTTGCAATGTTTTGTCATCTTCATGATATTTTAGGATATTTTTGGTCTTTAATCATCTTTCATGGTATTTTGGATCTTTCATGATTTTTTAGGATGTTCTACAAACCTTCTTTTGCAATATTTCATCATCTTTCGTGATGTTTTGTCATATTTCGTGATATTTTAGGATGTTTTGCGGTCTTGCATCATGTTTTAGGGTCCTTGTGATCTTTCATGATCTTTTAGGATGTTTTGCATACTTTTGCAATATTTAGTGATTTTTCGTCATATTTCATCATCTTTTTTCATCTTTTAGGATGTTTTGTAGTCTTCCATGACAATTTCTCATCTTTTGTGGTCTTTCTTCGTCTTTCATGATATTTTCATATGTTTTTTTGTCTTTCGTCATCTTTCATAATCTTTCACTATCTTTCAAAATTTGTTGCAATCTTTCATCACGCTACATCATCTTTCACGATTTTTTTTTCATCTTTGTTGGAAATAATACTGAGAGGGGGGGTGAATCAGTATTATCAAACTCTTTTTCAATTTATACAAATATTTGCAAATCTGACAATTGAAACTTGCATATACCTTCCAAACTTATAATTTAAATCATTCTTCAGATGTTTGTCATTAATTTGTATGTGAGAACCATATAATAATGAGCAGGAACACAAAATAGACAGTCACACCAAGGAACACAAGATGTCAGGTGGAAACCCAATGTGGGTGAAAGCCACCTGCTGCAATATGTCTCTATCTTCTTTCAATTAGAAACTTCTTTTTACAATGATTTTGTACTAGTCCAGTCCTTTACCAGTACGCGGGCTGCAACCTGCAAAGAGCTACCACTCTCTCTCATTTTCCAACTTTTCTTGGAAGAGAGCTACCACCGCCTTAGCTCTTTTACTAGCTGAGATACTAGTACGTAGGTGATGACCTATAGAAGGCTACTACCTTCTCTTTTCTTCCAGGGACCACGTTTCATAAATTTTCAGACTGGATCCAAGAATATCAAATAGTCATAAAGTATATGTGCATCAACCAATTAACCAATAACTTCTCAGAATGTTGTAAACAGAAAAATAGTACCAATTCTATACCCAGAACACTGCAACAATAGACAAAATCAGCTAAAATATATTTCAAGAAGAGTCCACAACTTCACCAAGAATAACCTGCGGATATCCACACTTTCTCTATCTATGGCCTACACAGCTCCGCTCCTGCGCTGTCTATGGCCTTCGCAACTTTGCCCCTGCACTGTATGTGGCTTGCGCAGTTCTGCTCCTGTGGCCTCTTCTGATCTGTGCACCTATGCAACTGCTCCTTTACTATGATGTGCACCTCCGCACCTACTCCTTTACTGGTGTTGCGCACCTCCATACCTGCGCCTTCTCTGATCATGTGCACCTTCGGATATAGACAGTTTATCAGTCCTCAAATATACCCCAGACTGTCAAATTCACAGATCCGTTCATGCGCCAAGGAGATCTCGACTCATTAGTAGATCTGACTTATAATGATTTGGTTTCTCCTTGATTCAGGTTTAACTATAACTCACCAACCGATTATCAGAAATTCACATATTACTATTCTTAAGATATTCAACACTTGTGTCTAGCCAAATGATCTCCTTTCCCTTTTATAACCAAGGCCTTACACAAACCATGGATCAAAACCATTGAGAAACAATGCTAGGGACCCAAAACTTGGGTTCAATATTTTAGATGCAAAAAACACGGACCAAAACCATAGGATCAAAAAAGTCGGGCTAAATACCATGGACCAAACTTAAGATGCACATTTTCCTCTGCATGATATTTTGTGTATTTAGGTTCGCACCTTTTAGGCGAGAGACATGCGAACACGTCCGCACCTTTTCAACGGTCCTCCTGCGCAACCTGCTGATGACCGCACCTTTTGATCAATGCACCTATGGAACCAGAAAATAACACTACTGCACTATAATTTATCATTTGAGATGAGTGGGTTGCCATCAAGTACAACACATACATCATAATGCCAACAATCTCCCCCTTTGGACTTGATGGCAACAATACCCAATCACTCTCCCCCTTTGACATCAAGGGTAAAGGGCGGACCATTCCACTGACCATACTCCCCCTAAGTACCTATTGTATATGTCAATCTCTTTCTCTATTGAAGTGTTGTTCATGCTCCCCCTGACTGTAAGCAATGTCTGCAAAAATATGTTCTACAAGAAAGAACATGACTCCATACATTTTAAGTGACCTTGCTATCATCAAAGACTCATACATACATCCATCTCCCATCCAAGTGGGAATAAGGCAAGAACATACATCATTCATCCCAGGCATAGTGGGGAAACCAACATAGATCGTTACATGACCTTGATATGAAAAGAAATACATGACATAGAGACAAAATATCTACAGCAAGACTATGGTAGCTATCAACAACTATCAACATTATTTGTCAATCAACCTCCAGCAAGCATCTGTTCCATCAAAAACAACTTTGAAATCAAACCAAGGACTTCTAAGATAATGCCAACAATGCATTATTAGAAGAATGTATGCTCCCTCTGAACCGGTGCCCGATGGCCTCTGACAGACCCATATCGGACTCTTTTCACCCAGAACTCGACCCACGAAAACCGGAATATGTACGCGTATCCACCTGCGTACAACAGACAAGATTCAACAGCACGATGATGCATCAACAACCCCCACCTTTTGTCTGAGGTATTCAAATGTCTCCATGGGCAATGGTTTGGTGAGTATATCAGCAACTTGTTCCTTGGAAGGAACATACTCCAACTTGACATTTTGTTCAAGCACTTGTTCCCTTAGAAAATGAAGGTATGTGCTTAGTCTTTGAATACATGACAAGATTTTTTGAGATATTGATTGCACTTGTATTATCACAGAAGATGGAGATAGGTGGAGTACAAGTGATTTGAAAATCTTGCAAAGTTTGTATCATCCAAATAAGTTGTGTGCAGCAAGATGCAGCAGCCACATATTCTGATTTAATTGTAGATAAAAAAATTGAACTTTGTTATTCGCTGAACCAAGATACTAATCTAGACCCCATAAAGAATTCTCCTCCACTGGTGCTTTTCCTGTCATCCACGCTTCTTGCCCAATCTGCATCTGTATATGCATGAAGTGTGAGATTTGCATCCCTAGGATACCATAAGCCATAGTTTTGTGTTCCTTGAAGATATTTGAAGATCCTCTTAACTGCTTGAAGGTGAACTTCCTTTGGATTAGCCTGAAATCTTCCAACTATTCCCACTGCATGCATGATGTCTAGCCGAGTTCCTGTTAGATAGAGTAGGTTGCCAACCATGGATCTATAGGTTGGTTGATGGACTACTAATGATTCATCATTAGCTACATCCTATTACCATAGGAGTACATACCAGTTTTGAGTCTTCCATGCCATACTTCTTCAAGATTTTCTTTAGGTACTTGGTTTGTGATAAAAAGATACCATCTTTATTTTGTTGGATTTGTAAACCAAGGAAGTATGTCAGCTCACCCAGTAAAGACATTTCAAATTCTTTTTGCATCACCAAAGAAAAGTTTTGGCTCATGGCTTCTTCATTGCTGCCAAAAATGATATCATCAATGTATACAACAAGTATTAGCAATTTATCATTATCAATTTTTATATATATACTGCTATCTGCTGAGCCTTTTGAGAAACCTTGTTGATGAAGGTATTTTTCTAGACGATAGTACCATGCCCTTGGAGCCTGTTTAAGACTGTAGAGTGCCTTCTTAAGTCTACATACAAGATTTGGATCATTTCTGAGGATGAACCCATCAGGTTTTTCAATATATACTTCTTCATTTAAGTCTCCATTTAGAAAGGCAGATTTTATGTCCATCTGAAATACTTTGAACTTCTGAAAGCTAGAGAGAGCAAGGAACATTCTTATTGCTTCAAGTCTGGAAATTGGAACAAAAGTTTCTTCAAAGTCTATGCCTTCTTGTTGTGCATACCCTTTACAAACAAGTCTTGCCTTGTTTCTAATTACATCTCCATTTTCATTTAGCTTATTTTTGAAAATCCATTTTGTCCCTATGACATTTTTATCTTGTGGTCTAGGAACCAACTCCCAACTGTTATTCTTTTCAATCTGCTCAAGTTCTTCCTCCATGGCTTTAACCCAGCATTCATCTTTGCATGCCTATTTACATTCTGTGGTTCAGTGGAGGAGAGCAATGCTAGATAGCTTGAAGCTCCTGAAATGGTTCTCCTTGTTTGTAGCCCTGCCTCTTTCTGCCCCAGAATTTGAGATTCCGATGATTATTCTGAACGTATCTGGATGGAGTCTTCTCTTTTATCCTTATCTATTCTTCTGGTGCCTCATGGATTTCTTCTTCATCATGAATCTGATTTGATGTTGACGGATAATCTTCGCCATCTTCGAGATCTTCAGATTTTACCTGTCTAGGAGTGTTTCCTTCTTCATCAACCACTACATCAATGCTTTCAACAATTTTTCCAAGTCTTTTGTTATAACATTTGTAAGCTTTTCTGTGAGGAGAGTAGCCAAGTAAAATGCCTTCATCTGCTCTAGGTTCAAACTTGCCAAGATTTTCATCTGTACTTTTAATGTAGCATTTGCTTCCAAAAATTTTGAAGTATTTTACTGTGGGAGTCTCACCATACCAAAGTTCATGAGGAGTCTAAGTTTTGTTTACCCGGATGTTTGTCTTGTGGAGAATAGTAACAGCGGCAAATGCGGCTTCACCCCAGAAGGTCGCAGGAGTTCTAGACTCATCAAGCATAGCACGAGCCATTTGTTGAACCGTTCTGTTCATCCTTTCCACTACTCCATTTTGTTGAGGAGTCCTGGCAGCAGAGAATTCTCTTCTTATTCCATGTTCTTCACAAAAATCGAAAAATTCATCTGAGGTAAATTCTCCTCCTCGATCATATTTGAGAGAGTTGATTCTTCGATCTGATTTGTTTTCAACCAAAGCTTTGAATGACTTGAACTTTTTGAAAGCTTCATCTTTATACTTCATGAGACCTATCCAACACATCCTTGAAAAGTCATCAATAAACAATATGAAGTACTCTTCTCCTCGTGGTGACCTCTTCCTAGTTGCACCACATATATCAGTATGAACAAGTTCAAGTGGCATGCTTGATGATCCTTCCTTCTTAGGAAAATTAGTTCTGATTTGCTTACCAAATTGACATGATTTGCATATTGTATTGTTTGGAATTCTGATGTCGGGAAGACCACGAACCGCCTGATATTTTCATGCTTTCCTTATCTCGGAGAAGCTAAGATGCCCCAATCTTTTGTGCCATAGCCAGTGTTCATCATTATTGCTCAGATAACATTGTTTTTCTCCTTCTTTGTATATATATAGATTATTCAGAGTTCTTGTGACTTTGATCACTGTTTTTCCTGTGTCAAGCTCACGAAAAATACATCCATTTGATCTAAATATTACCTCAGTTCCTTGATCACACATTTGACTAACACTCAATAAATTATGTTTTAAGCCATCAACATACATAACATTACCAGATTTGACCTTCTTTTTCAACTGAGTAGAACCTTTACCTTTTATGAATGCAGGGGTGTTATTTCCAAATGATACCTTCTTTTCCCTTTCTAAGGCAGTATATGACTGAAGTTTTCCTTTATCACCTGTCATATGTTTTGAGCATTCGCTGTCAATGTACCATTGATTTTCTTGCCCTTCTGCATATAAGGCGATCCCACAGTTTTCTGGTTATGGTTCTTTCTTTCTCCATGTTTTGGAACTCGATGAAGCCTGCTCCTTCTGAATTTTTTGTTGAAACCTGCTCCTACATTCAGAATCTTCATGACCGAAATTGTTACAGATAGTGCATTCAATTTCTTTTTCAAAAACAGAGAAGTTATTGTAGGTTCTTTTCATGATTCCTGTCATACCCCTTTGTTTTTTAGCTTCCCTAGTCATTATGGTCTTGTAGGCAACACACTGAGCAGCTTTATGACCAGAGTTATGACAAGAGAAACATTGGCCATTGAAGCAATTCCTGCGACTATCAAATCTACCAACCATATGATTGTAGTTTCCATCCATTCTTGAGCTAAATTGAGAACGATTTACCTGTGGTCGGTTGAGGCTTCTGTTCATCCTTGAAGTAGATTGCTCCCGATAATCTTTGAACATTCTTGAAGCAACTTGTCCCTATTTTACCTGGTGATCTACATCATGCTGTTGCTGTTCATTCCTCCTTGTTGCATCAAGATAACTTTTGGAGGTGGATGGCTTCTGTTCTTGCTTCTGTGCTTGAGATGTTTCTTCAGAATATCCGATACCTGTCTTGATTAGAGGAGAACATTGTACTTTGATAATCTCATCTAAAGTTTCAGATCCTTTAGCAAATCTAAGATTAAGAGCTTTTTTTTTCTCAATTTCTTTCCTAAGTCCCACAATTTCACATTCTAATTCTTCGTTGTGTTTATCTCTTTCAGCAAGTTGGAAAGTCAATGTGTCTATAATCATATTCTTTTCTTCTAAATTTTGAGTTTAGAAATTTCTTCATAAAGATCTTCTTCATTTATAGCATCCAAGAAATCATCATCTTCAAAAGCCATTAAAAGTCTATTATCATTACCTTGGTCATCTTCATCACTATTTGAAAGACCATCATTGTCTTCATGAGTATAATAACTTTTCTTACTTGCATTCTGTTTTTTGTTCCATCTGACAGGTTCCTTACCTTTGTCTAGTCTATCTTTATGAGGTCATTTTGCAGCATAGTGACCGACTCTTCCACAAGCAAAGCATTTGAAAGGCAGCTTACCTCTGAATCTTCCAAATCCCCGTTGAAGATTCTTGACAAAGTTTGATTCTTCTTCTTCTTCAGACATATATCCTGGTTCATTGTAATCTCCTTTTCCTGAAGCTTTGAATGTAACTTCTCTTCTATCTGATGGTCCTCCTTTTCTCATTTCATAAGCAGTTAGAATTCCATGTAGTTGTGTCATGGTAAGGTTTCACAGATTCTCCTTTTCTTCTATGGCAAAAACTTTTGAATCAAACTTAGGAGACAAGGATCTTAGAACTTTTTCAACCAAAACAACTTCTTTTATTTCTTCACCCAAGTTTTTCATACAATTTACGATCTCATCTATACGTAGAAAATAGCTAGCCACACTTTCATCATTATGCATTCTGAGACTTTCGTATTGAATTCTAAGAGTTTGTAATTTTTCACGTTTTACCTGTTCACCTCCTTCATAGCTCAGAACGATCTTGTCCCATATTTCTTTTGTGCTTTTGAGCTTCATTACCTTGACAAATTTTGATTGAGATAGACTTCCCAATAGAGTATTGACAACTTTTGCATTTGTTTCATACTTCTTCTTCTTTGTTGGATCTGTAGGAGTTGCTAACGGAAATGTATATCCTGTTTCCACAATATCCCAAACTTCTGTACCAAGAGATTGAAGATAGGTAGTGATTCTTATCTTCCAATAGATGAGTTGGTCCCATCAAATATCGGTGGCCTGATAGATGCTTCCTTTTCGTAGTTGCTCATGATGATAGATCTTCCTTCAAGAATCAAGCTTCTGTTGAAGGACCTTCTCTGATACCAGTTGTTGGAAATAATACTGAGGGGTGAATTAGTATTATCAAAATCTTTTTCAATTTATACAAATATTTGCAGATCTGACAATTGAAACTTGCATATACCTTCCAAACTTATAATTTAAATCATTCTTCAGATGCTTGTCATTAATCTGTATGTGAGAACCATATAATAATGAGCAGGAACACAAATAGACAGTCACACCAAGGAACACAAGATGTAAGGTGGAAACCCAATGTGGGTGAAAACCACCTGCTGCAATATCTCTCTATCTTCTTTCAATTAGAAACTTCTTTTTAAAATGATTTTGTACTGGTGTGGCCCTTTACCAGTATGCAGGCTGCAACCTGCAAAGAGCTACCACTCTCTCTCGTTTTCCAACTTTTCTTGGACTAGCTGAGATACTAGTATGTAGGTGTTGACCTACAGAAGGCTACTACCTTCTCTTTTCTTCCAGGGACCACGTTTCATAAATTTTCAGACTGGATCCAAGAATATCAAATAGTCATAAAGTATATGTGCATAAACCAATTAACCAATAAATTCTCAGAATGTTGTAAACAGAAAAATAGTACCAATTCTATACCCAAAACACTGCAACAATAGACAAAATCAGCTAAAATATATTTCAAGAAAAGTTCGCAACTTCACCAAGAATAACCTGCGGATGTCCGCACTTTCTCTGTTTGTGGCCTGTGCAGCTCTGCTCCTGTGCTATCTATGGCCTGCACAACTTCACCCCTGCACTGTATGTGGCCTGCGCAGTTCCGCACATGCAGCCTCTTCTAAATTGTGCACCTACGCAATTGCTCCTTTACTGTGTTGCGCACCTCTGCACCTGCTCCTTTACTGGTGCTGCGCACCTCCGCACCTGCGCCTTCTCTGATCCTGCGCACCTTCGGATATAGACAGTTTATCAGTCCTCAAATATACCCTAGACTGTCAAATTCATAGATTCGTTCATGTGCCAAGGAGGTCTCGACTCATCAGTAGATCTGACTTATAATGATCTGGTTTCTCCTTGATTCAGGTTCAACTATAACTCACCAACCGATTATCAGAAATTCAGATCTTACTATTCTTAAGATATTCAACACTTGTGTCCAGCCAAATGATCTCCTTTCCCTTTTATAGCCAAGGCCTTACACAAACCATGGATCAAAACCATTAAGAAACAATACTAGGGACCCAAAACCTGGGTTCAATATTTTAGATGCAAAAACCATGAACCAAAACCATAGGATCAAAAACGCCAGGCTAAATACCATGGACCAAACTTAAGATGTGCATTTTCCTCTGCATGAAAGTCCGTGTATTTAGGTTCGCACCTTTTTGGCAGGAGACATGCAAACATGTCCGCACCTTTTCAACGGTCCTTCTGCGCAACCTGCCGATGACCGCACCTTTTGATCGGTGCACCTGCGGAACCAGAAAATAACGTTGTTGCACTATAATTTATCATTTGAGATGAGTGGGTTGCCATCAAGTACAACTCATACATCATAATGCCAACAATCTTCAACCATCTTTTAGGATTTTTCACAGTGTTTCTTGATCTTTCATCATCTGTCATGGTATTTCATGTTCTTTCGTTATCTTTTTCCATATTTTATCATCTTTCATGATCTTTTGCGATATTTCGTGGTCTTTTGTGAGCTTTCATCATGTTTCATGAAATTTTGTGGTCTTTCATTATTTTTGTTGGTTTTCTTGATGTTTCTTCATCTTTCGCGATATTTTTTCATCTTTCATCAACTTTCATGGTTTTTTACGATCTTTTGAGTTCTTTTGTAAGCTTTCGTGATGTTTTGTGATTTTTCATCATCTTTCACAATGTTTCGTCATCTTTTGTGATATTTTAGAATGTTTTGTGGTCTTTCGTTATCTTTCGCATTCTTTTGCAATCTTTTGAGATGTTTCTTAAACTTTCACAATCTTTCATCATCGTTCGTGATCCTTTGGGATGTGTTGCGATCTTTCATGATTTTTCATCGTCTTTCTTCACCTATTAGGATATTTTGTAGTCTTTTGTGAACTTTTGTCATGTTTCATGACCATTTTCCATCTTTCATGATCTTTTGCCATCTTTCGTGATATTTTAGGATGTTTTGCATTCTTTCGTCATTTTTTCTAATATCTCATCATCTTTCATAATCATTCATCATCTTTCACGATCTTTTTTCATCTTTTGTGATCTTTTAGGATTTATCGTGATCTTTCTTAATGTTTCAACATTTTTCGCAATCTTCTGCGTTCTTTCATCATATTTAGTCATCTTTCATGATCTTTCTCGATGTTTGTTATCTTTCTTAATATTTTGTGATCTTTTGTGGTATTTCATGATTTTTCATCATCTCTCATCATCTTTTTGAGATATTTTGTGATTTTTCATCATCTTTTAGGATGTTTTCTGATCTTTCGTTGTCTTTCATGAATTTTCGTCATCTTTCATGATGTTTAGACATATTTCAAGAAAGTTCCATCATATTTTAGAATGTTTTGATGTATTTTGCAATATTTCATGACCTTTCATCATATTTCGCAATCGTTTTTCATCCTTTGCAGTATTTTAGGATTTTTCGTGGAATTTCTTGATGTTTCATCATCTTTTGTGATTTCTCTTCATCTTTCCTCATATTCTAGGGGGTTTTGTGATCTTTCGTGATTTTTCAACATATTTCTTGATGTTTTGTCTTGTTTCGTGCTATTTTAGGATGTTTTGTGGTCTTTCATCATCTTTCGTGGTCTTTTACGATCTTTCATGATCTTTTAGTGTGATTCATGTATGTTCGCAAGTTTTTTGTAATATTTCGTCATCTTTCGTGATCTTTTATGATGTTTCACAGTATTTTGCGATCTTTTGTGATTTTTCATCGTCTTTCCTTACCTTTCGTTTTTTCTAGGATGTTCTTGCGGCCTTTAGTGACCTTTTCTCATATTTCATGATATTTTGTCATCTTTCATCGTCTTTCATGATACTTTAGGATGTTTTTCGGTCTTTCATCAGATTTCACAATCTTTCACGGTCTTTTGATTTCTTTCATGAATTTCACGATATTTTTTCATCTTTTCCAATCTTTTACTATTTCTCGTTTTTTTTTTTTTTTTTTTTTTTTTTTTTTTTCATGATATTTCATCATTTTTCGTCATTTTTTTTCCATCTTCCACTATCATTCATGATCTTTTATGGTCCTTCACAATCTTTTGTGATTTTTCTTCATCTTTCATGATCTGTTGCAATCTTCCATGATCTCTCGTAATTTTTCATCATATTTCATCATCTTTTGTGATTTTCCATCATCTTTCGCAACATTTCATCATCTTTCAAGATATTTCATTATCCTTTAGAATTTTTACAGATCTTTCATCATCTATCGAGATCTATTTTCATCTTTTGAAAGATCTTAGGATTTTTTGTGGACTTTCTTCGTGTTTCATCATCTTTCACTATCTTTCGCCATATTTCATCATTTTTATGATGTCTTGTGATCTTTCATAATTTTTCATCATGTTTCACGATGCTTTGTTGTCTTTCATGATATTTTAGGATGTTTTGTAGTCTTTCGCTATCTTTCTTTCACAATATTTTGTGAACTTTTAGGGTGTTTCACATACTTTTGTAATATATTGCAATATTTCATCTTTCGTCATATTTTAGGATGTTTTGTGGTTTTTTAAGACCTTTTGTCATATTTTGTGACATTTTAGGATGTTTTGTAGTCTGTTGTCATCTTTCATGATCTTTCGTCATCTTTCACAATTTTTCATCTTCTTTCACAATATTTCATCATGTATCTTCATCTTTGAGATCTTTTAGTATTTTTCACAGTCTTTCTTGATCTTTTATCATCTTTTGCGGTCTTTCATGATATTTCAAGATGTTTTGTAGTATTTCATGATCTTTCACATCTTTCGTCTCCTTTCGTGATATTTCATCACATTTCACAATATTTCACAATGTTTTTTCATCTTTTGTGATCTGTTATTGTTTTTCACGGTCTTTCTTGATCTTTCATCATGTTTCGTCATCTTTTGTCATCTTCCATGATCTTTCATGATCTTTCATGGTCCTTCACGATGTTTTGTGATTTTTATTCATCTTTCGTGATCTATTATGGTCTTCTATGATATCTTGTAATTTTTCGTCATCTTTCAACATATTTTGTGATTTTTCGTCATCTTTCATCATCTTTCATCTTTAGTTACCTTTTGTGATCCTTTGTGATCTTTCGTTGTCTTTCATGATCTCTCGTGACTGTTTGTCATCTTTCACAATGTTTCATCATCTTTCAAGATCTTTCATCATCGTTTTGGTTGTTTCATGATCTTTCCTGATCTTTCATCATCTTTCGTGATCTTTCTTCATATTTTAAGGTATTTTATAAATTTTCATGGTATTTCTTGATGTTTCATCATATTTCATGATCTTTTGCATCTTTCATCATTTTTAGGATGTTGTGAAATATTTCATGATCTTTCACAATCTTTCATGACTTTTCATTATCTTTTGGAAATTTTCGTCATTTTTCATGATATTTTAGGATATTTTATGGTATTTTGTCATCTGTCACAGTCTTTTGCGGTTTTTTCGTGACTTTTTAGGATGTTTTGCGAACTTTCGTAATATTTCATCATCTTTCATGATCTTTTAGGATGTTTCATTATATTTTAGGATTCATCTTTCACGATGTTTCATCCTATTTCACAATCTTGTATCATGTTTTGTCATCTTTTGTGAAGTTTCGTGATATTTCACAGTCGTGATATTTCATCATCTTTTAGGATGTTTTGCAGTGTTTCATGACCTTTTGTCATCATTCATTATCTTTCATCAACTTTCTTGATATTTTAGGATTTTTTGTAGTCTTTCGTCATCTTAAGTGATATTTTTTCATATTTTGTCATCTTTCACGATCTTTTTTCCTGTTGAGAAATCCGGGGGTGACAAATGTAGGTGATTTCTTTAAATTTATAATTGTTTGTGATATATTTTTACTTTGTTAGATTAAATTCTTTCTCTTTTTTATTATTAATAGTTTTTTCTTCATCAAATAGCTACCAAGCCATAAAGAACAATAAGACAAAAGATATAGGCTATTAGCCAGATCCAAAATCTCTCCAACTTTGAGAGAAAAACCCACAAGAATTCCTCTTCTTATAGAATCTTCAGTTGATGAATTCCAAGACCTAGACCCTTGACCAAAATCTTCTCCAAGATAAATTCAAATCTTTCTCTCTTCTCATCAAGTCAAATAAAGTCAACCTTGACTAAAAAATGTTGCAACTTATCCTTCTTCTTGACCTTAGCCTTGTAATACTAGACATTCTCTTCCTGCAATTTTTGACTACCTATAGCTTCCTGCAATTTTTGCTCGTGTGAGGTAATAAGGGAAATTTTGTCCCTTCTTTTCCTTTGCTTGGCAAGGTGTCTACTCTTCAAGATTTTAGCCTCCAATTCATACTATATTGACGCCGAAATTTGGCTTCTTTGATATGAATGTAGTTCGATTGCTTTTCTACAGTGGATGCCCTAGCTTTAGTTTGCACGCGCGAGATTTTTATCCCAAAAAAAGTTATGGAAATATGCCTCTTCCTCTTCACTTGATCTTCCCCTTCCTTCGGTGATTTTAGAGCTCTTGGTCAAGTTTCTTATGTGAGATTCTAGGTCGAATTGACATATTTCGAAGGCCAACTTGTTGCATGCATTTTGACTAGTTGACCTTGGGACTAATCAATCGACATGTTCCAAATTCTAGGCCAAATTGACATATTTGGAAGGTCGACTTATTGCATGTATTTTGAATTAATATTGGAGGTTTTTCTTGACTCTATTTTGACTCAGATAATTTTCTTTTACATTATGTAACTTGCCCAAATGGATCCTTCATACATGACAATGATTTAATGACTTGTAGACTCAATGACAAGCCCTAAGAGCTCACCATGAGAACTAGACCTAAAAATAAATTTCCTTGAGCATGAAATCCATGCCTAAAGAAAAAAATAATAATTTTTTTTTATCATTACATTAGATACGTAAAAATCATGATTACATATGTCTTTATGAAGACCGAACCTAGCTACATATTTCAAAATTTCCATCTTTTGCAATCTTTTGTCATATTTTGTGGTCTTTCATGTTCTTTCGTCATCTTTTGTTATTTTTTGTTATATTTCATGATATTTCATGGTATTTCGCAATATTTTGTGATATTTCTTAATATTTCATGATCTTTTGTGGTCTTTCGTGATATTTCATGATCTTTCATCATCTTTTGTCATCGTTTGCGATATTTCGTGATTTTTTTTATCTTTCATAATCTTTTGTCATCTTTCTGTTTTTATGTTTTGTGATATTTCGTGATCTTTCATGATATTTCACAGTCTTTCATGTTTTTTCATCTTCTTTTGTTATGTTTTGTCATCTTTCAAGATATTTCATTATCTTTTAGGATGTTTTGCAATCTTTTATGATCTTTCATCAGCTTTCGCAATATTTCATCATCTTTTGCAATTTGTTTTCATCTTTTGCAGTCTTTTTGGATTTTTCCTGATCTTTTGTCATATTTCTTTATTTTTTAGGATGTTTTCCTATCATTCGTGATCTCACTCGACCTTTCATCATCTTTCATGATATTTTAGGATGTTTTATGGTTTTTCGCCATCTTTCACGATATTTTGCGATCTTTCATGATATTTTAGGATGTTTTGTGGTCTTTCATGATCTTTTTTCATATTTCGTCATTTTTCATGATCTTTCATCATATTTTAGGATGTTTTGCAATCTTTCATGACCATTTGTCATCTTTCATCATCTTTGGTGATATTTAAGTATGTTTTGTGGTATTTAGTCATCTTTCACGGTCTTTTACGATCTTCTATGATGTTTTGTGGAATTTCATCATCTTTCATGATATTTCATCATCATTCATGATCTTTTAGGATGTTTCACAGTCTTTCACAATGTTTCGTGATTTTTATTAATATTTTGTCATCTTTCATGATCTTTCATCATATTTTAGGATGTTTTGCAGTCTTTTGTGACCATTTGTCATCTTTAGGGATCTTTCATCATCTTTTGTGATATTTTAGGATATTTTGTGATCTTTCATCATCTTTCGTGATTTTTTGTCTTTCATCATCTTTCGTCATGTTTTATCATCTTTTGTGTTCTTTTAGGATTTTTTGCAATAATTATCGATCTTTCATCATCTTTCACTATCTTTCATGTTCTTTTGTCATATTTCATGATCTTTCATGATCTTTTGTGGTTTTTCATGATTTTTCATCATATTTCGCCATCTTTTGTGATTTTCTGTAATATTTTCTCATTTTTTAGGATGTTTTGTAATCTTTCACTATCTTTCGTGATATTTCATTATATTTCATCATCTTGCATGACATTTCATCATGTTTCAAGATTTTTCATCATCTTTCAAGATTTGTCATCATCTTTTAGGATGTTTTGTGCCTTTCGCGATATTTTCTTATCTTTCTTCATCTTTCACGATCTTTTGTCATCTTTCGCAATCTTTTGTCATCTTTCATCATCTTTCGTGATCTCTTTCTCATATTTTGCGATCTTTTAGGATTTTTTGTGGACTTCCTTGATGTTTCATCATCTTTCATCAAATTTTGCAATATTTTGTGATATTTCATGATTTTTTGCCATCTTTCGCAATGTTTCGACATCTTTCATGATATTTTAGAATGTTTTGTATTTTTTCATCATCTTTCATGGTCTTTTGCAATATTTCATGATGTTTAGGATGTTTTTCAAATATTGAAAAAATTTCATCATCTTTCATGATCTTTCATCATCTTTTGCTATATTTTAGGATGTTTTGATGCCTTTCATAATCTTTCATGATTTTTTGTCATCTTTCGTAATCTTTCATGATATTTTTGGATGTTTTGCTGCCTTTCATCATATTTCGTGATATTCTATCATCTTTCACAATCATTCATCATGTTTGATCACCTTTCGCAATATTTTTTCATATTTTTTTTTATATTTTAGTATTTCTCATGATCTTTCTTGATCTTTCATCATCTTTCGCAATATTTCATGATCTCTTCCTTAGCTCTCATGATTCTCCATCATATTTTGTGATATTTCATGATTTTTTGTCATATTTCATGATCTTTCATGATCATTCATCATATTTTGCAGTCTTTTGTGTTCTTTCATGGTCTTTCACAATATTTTTTTTATCTTTATTCATTTTTCATGGTTTTTTGCGGTCTTCCGTGATCTTTCGTGATTTTGCATCATCTTCCGTCATCATTTACGATCCTTCGTGGTCTTTCGTCATCTTTTATCATCTCCTAGGATGTTTTACAATCTTTAGTGATATTTTGCCATCCTTCATGGTATTTCATAATCGTTCATGTTTGTTTGTAATATTTTGCAATGTTTCACCATCTTTGAAGATATTTTTTCATCCTTTAGGATGTTTTGCAGTCATTCGCAATCTTTCATCATCTTTCATCATCTTTTGTGATATTTCGTAATCTTTTAGAATGATTTGCGGACTTTTTCAATCTTTTGCAATATTTCATCATCTTTTGTTATTTTTCATTATCTTTCATGATTTTTCATCATCTTTCTCCACCTTTCATCATTTTTCATGGTCTTTTGTCATATTTTAGGATTTTTTTCCATCTTTCATGATTTTTCATTATCATTCGTCATCTTTCATCATTTTTCGTGGTCTTTTGTCATATTTTAGGATGTTTTTCCATCTTTCATGACCTTTTTATATCTTTCATGATAATTTTTCATCTTTCATGGTCTTTCTTCATCATTCATGATATTTTAGCATTTGTTGCATTCTTTCGTGATATTTCATAATCTATCATGATCTTTCATCGTGTTTTATAATCTTTCATATTTTTTTTCACATTTCATGATATTTTAGGATTTATTGTGGTCTTTCTTGACCTTTCATAATCTTTCATGATCTTTCATTATCTTTTGTGGTCTTTCATGTTCTTTCACCATCTTTTGTATTCTTTTGTCATATTTAGTGATATTTTGTGGTCCTTCATGATATTTTGTGATTTTTTTCATCTTTTGTGATCGTTTGTGATATTCGGTGATCTTTCATGATTTTTCATCACTTTTTGTGATCTTTCATGACTTTTTATCGTTTTGTCATCTTTTAGGATGTTGTACAATCTTTCACAATCTTTCATTGTTTCATGATCTTTCATGATTTTTCATCATCTTTTGTGATGTTTCGTCATCTTTAAATATCTTTCATCATATTTTAGGATGTTTCACAGTCTTTCATGATCTTTCATGATCTTTCACAATGTTTCGTCAACTTTCATCATATTTTGTGATCATTTTTCATCTTTTGCAATCTTTTAGGATTTTTTTGCATGACTTTCTTGACGTTTCATCATCTTTCACGATCTTTCATCATTTTTTTTTATGTTTTGTGATTTTTTGTGATCTTTCACTATCTTTCATGATCTTTTGTGATTTCTCATCATCTTTCGCAAGGTTTCGTCATTTTTCATGATATTTTAGGATTTTTTGTGGTCTTTTGTTATCTTTCACAGTATTTTATGGTATTTCATGAATTTTTTGGATGTTTCACAGAATTTCGCAATATTTCATAATATTTCATGATCTTTCATCATTTTTCGCGATCTTTCAAGATGTGTCACGATCTTTCCTGATTTTTCGTCACCTTTTGCAATATTTTATGATATTTTGCAGTCTTTAGTGACCTTTTTGTTAGCTTTTGTGATTTGTTTCCATCTTTCGTGATATTTTAGGACATTTTGTGATCTTTCGTCATCTTTCACAATCTTTCGATAACTTCTGTCATCTTTTGTGATCGTTCATCATGTTTCATCATATTTCACGATATTTTTTCATATTTTGTGATCTTTTATGATTTCTAGTAGTCTTTCTTTATATTTACACATCATTCGTGATCTTTTGTGATATTTCTTCATATATTGTGGTATTCCATGATCTTTCGTGATTTTTCATCATCTTTTGTCATCTTTTGCGATCTTTCATGATTTTCCATCATATTTCATCATCTTTTAGGATGTTTTGTGATCTTTCGTGATTAGTAACTATCTTTCATGATTTTTCATCATCTATTGTGATGTTTCATCAACTTTCAATATTTTTCATCATCATTTAGGATGTTTTGCGGTCTTTCATGATCTTTTTTCATGTTTTGCGATCTTTCAGTATTTTTCATGGTATTTCTTGATCTTTCATCATATTTCTCTATATTTCATCATCTTCCATGATCTTTCATGATCTTTCACATCCTTCACAATATTTTGTGATCATTCTTCATCTTTCGTGATTTGTTTCGATCTTCCGAAATATCTCGTAATTTTTCATCATCTTTTGTCATCTTTTGTGATTTTTTGTCATCTTTCACGATATTTCATGATCTTTTAAGATGTTATGTGGTCTTTCACAATCTTTTGTTGGATAGTTGTAATTGTCTGGATGGCTAGTGGTTGTAAGTGTGTTGGCATTGATGTCAACATGAATATCATGGTGATTAGGAGTCTAGGGGGAATCCTATTGTTGGAAATAATACTGAGAGGGGGGTGAATCAGTATTATCATATCAATAATTTTATTTCTAAAATAGATTTATATACGCTACTTCAATAAAGTGAACTAGCGTGTGCACGCAACTGTGATTAGAGAAAAAGGAGTATATCCAGAGAACTTGTGATTTAGACAATTTATCATGTGTTGATCTTAAACCAGTACATCAATAAATTATTAGACAGTGAAGTAAAATTAAAATAAAGCATCACACATAAGCAACACACGTGAGCACCAAGATTTAAGGTGGAACCCCAATGTGGGTGAAAACCACTTGCTATTGTCATCTTTGTCTTCTTTCAATAATAAGAAAATTTGTTTAAAATCTGGTACTAGTGCAGACTCATACCAGTACGCAAGCTTCTACCTGTAGAAGGTTACAACCTTCTCTCATTCTCCAGCTTCTACTCGAAGGGAGCTACAACCCCCTAGCTCTTGTACTAGCCAATATGTTTACTAGTACGTAGGTGCCAACTTACAAAAAAAACTCCACTCTTTGATCACGTTTCATGAATTTTCAAACTGGATGCTCCTAGCACATATGAAGACCATGACTCATCAATAACCCATCGGAAATATAGAAACTCAAACTTCAGCAACCAACATGTAGTTAATCTGAAACAATCAGATCATTGTCACCATAACATTATGTTGAACCTAGAAACCTGCATCATCATTCATAACCAGTTGTAACCTCAGAAACCATGCATCAGACTGTATACACTACTTGGTTGAACCCAAACCGCGTGTATACGTTACTTCCGTTAATCAGACCTGCGTATACCACCAAATCTCCTGCAAACATAAACTTTTGAATCAAGTCTGTACCAATTAGCAATATACTGAACATCTACTGTCAATTTACAGAGTTTTACACAAGCAGCAACAGAGATCACTTCTTCTCACTTATACTAATAATCTATCATATATCAAACTCCTTATTCATTTAGTTTTACATTCAGATCTAAGAAGACTTCATTAACAAATAATGGTAAAACAACAACACTAATATGATAGATCAATTATCCTTGAACATCAAGCTTTTCTTTTGCATACGCTACTTGGAAGAGCGAAACCAAGATGTATATGCACTTTCACCAAAGCGAACCAGCATACAGATATGCAAATACTTACTTATAACTTCATTGTAATTCTAGACTTCAGACATACCCAAATCATATCATATAAAGGATAAAATGTGTGTTAGCAATTTGATCTATCCTATCCATTATTAGATCACATAATGATAATTCATTATGATCTCGATCCATCTTTAGATCTCATACATCATCAAACACTTAGGTGCATACTTATTTCATATCAAGTAAAGCATTAGAAATCCATAACATGCATATTTTCTTTTGATCTAACACTTCATAAGATATTCATTACTTGTGCACTTAGCCCTTTGATCTTCTCCTCCTTATATACTTAGATCCTTTGTCAATACCTCAGATCAAAACCATTTAGGACCAATACCTTGGACCAAATACCTAGGATCAATACCTCAGACAAAATAACTTGAACCAAATACCTTGGACCAATACCTTGGACCAAAATACCTCGAACCAAAACCTTCCAACATGTATGTGCTTTTCCCCTTGTGGGAATGTTTGTATACGCATACGCTCTTTTTGTTCTGTGGACCAGCATGTATACGTTGTTTTGACTAAGTGGACATGCGTATACTTCTTAAACTGCTTTACATCAACCTTTTCCTTTACCTTATTTATTCTGATCAGTAGACCTTAGTTGCATCTTCCTGTTCTTCTATACCATTTCCCTGTAACCTCTGAATATACCTGTTATACTGTGAGTTGCCTTTTACCAAAATTGAATTGACCTGTGAGTGAGTGTCATCAAGGACAACATTTGTATCATAATGCCAACAATCTCCCCCTTTGGACTTGATGGCAACCATGATGGTGTTGATTTCTGAAAGTTGTAGAAACTATTAGAGATAACAAGAAACGCCAAAATTCTCTCCCCCTTTGACATCAAGGGCAAAGGGAAAACCAGGATACTCTTTATATCTAAACAACTAAATATGATCATGCTCCCCAAGGCACATGTTGAATTCTCTGATTAAACTCCCTCTTTGTGCATGTTCTGATATCACTTTACATGTTGTGATGCACTAACCATCCATGCTCCCCCTGAGCGCATGCAGATTCTGTAAAAATATTTTCCAAAAGAATAATATGACTCTATAACTCAACTATGTGAGTTTGACCTTCCTATCACCAATGAATCATACATACATCAATCTCCCAATCAAGTGGGGAGATACCAAATTTGACTCATCCACCCAACCAAGTGGGAATACACCAATTGTTTATGACAGAAATACAATAAATATTACATCATCCATCCCATGCAAAGTGGGGATACAAATTACATCATTTTTCCAATAGGACTCATTCAAATGTATGAGAAGTCATATCACACCCTAGACTTTTACATGTCTTAAGCAACAAATGGTATAAATATCTAAATCCATGCTTGGACTCAGCAACCATAATGCCAACAATGCAGAATGCATGCGAAGGCTAATGCTCCCCCTGAACCTGTGCTACTTGTGCATTGTTAACAAGTTATTAATCAAGGCATATTTGTCATTCAGATAAAAATTAATGAACAAAACATATCGTTAGGTTGTAATCATCAACATCAGACTGAGCACCCATATCAGAGTCTGACCCACTATTTTTCTTGTCAGAAAAACATATACGCTTCTTCAGCCACATAAACCCGTGTGTATATGCGACTATACTTCATGAAACCCACATATAATAACCTTCCTCTGAAAAACTAGATTTAATAGCAAGATGATGAAACAACTACTCCTAGCTTTTGTTTGAGATATTCAAATGTTTCTTTGGGTAGTGGTTTAGGGAATATATCAGCAACCTGTTCTTTGAGAGGACATACTCCAATTTGACCTTTTGTTCAAGCACTTGTTCTCATAGAAAATGGTACTTGATAGGTATGTTCTTGGTCTTGGAGTGCATGATTGGATTCTTTGAAATATTGATGGCACTTGTACTATCACCTAGAATGGAGATGGGTGGAGTACATGTGATCTGAATGTCTTTCAAAGTTTGCATCATCCAAAGTAGTTGTGTGCAGCAAGATGCAACAGCCACATATTATGCTTCAGCTATAGATAAAGAAATTAAACTTTGTTTCTTGTTGAACCAAGACACTAACCTGGAACCCATATAGAATGCACCTCCACTAGTGCTTTCTATCATCAACACTTACTGCCCAATCTGCATCTCTATGATACCATAGTCCAAAGTCCTAAGTTCCTTGAAGATATTTGAAAATTCTTTTGACTACCTGAAGGTGTGATTCCTTTGGATTTGCTTGGAATCTTCCAACTATTCCTACTGCATGCATGATGTCAAGTCGGGTACCTGTTAGATAAAGGAGACTGCTAATCATGGATCTGTAAGTTGGTTGATGTACTACTGATGATTCATCATTTGAGTTGAGACTACATCTTGTTATCATTAGAGTACATACAAGTTTAGAATCTTCCATTCCGTATTTTTTCAAGATCTTCTTGAGATATTTGGTTTGTGAAAGAAAAATACCATCTTTAGTTTGTTGAACATGTAGACCAAGAAAATAGGTAAGTTCACCAAGCAAGGACAATTCAAATTCTTGCTACATTATTGAAGCAAAATTTTGACTTGTGGATTCTTCATTACTACCAAAAATGATATCATCAACATAAACAATAATAATTAGCAATTTATCATTTTCAATCTTTGTATATAAATTGCTATCTGCATAACCTTTTGTAAACCCTTGTTGGTGTAGATATTTGTCAAGGCGGTAATACCAAGCCCTTGGAGCCTGTTTCAGACCATAGAGAGCCTTCTTAAATCTGCATACAAGTTTTGCATCATTTCCAAGAATGAATCCTTCTGGTTGTTCAATATGAACTTCTTCTTCTAAATCTACATTAAGGAAGGTTGATTTTACAACCATTTGGTATACTTTGAATTTTTGAAAATTGGAAAGAGCAAGAAACATTCTTATGGCTTCAAGTCTGACAATAGGTGCAAAATTTTCTTCAAAATCTATACCTTCTTGTTCAGCATACCCTTTACAAACAAGTCTGGCCTTGTTTCTAATGATTTCTCCATTTTCATTCAGCTTTTTCTTGAATATCCATTTAATTCCTATAATAGTTTTATCATGAGGTCTAGGAACTAATTCCCAAGTGTCATTTTTTTCGATTTGCTCAAGTTCTTCATCCATGGCCTTGACCCAACATTCATCTTTGCAAGCTTCATTTACATTTTGAGGTTCGGTGGAGGATAGTAATGTTAGATAGCTTGAGGTCCCTATAATAGTTCTTCTTGTCTGTACACCAGCCTTCCTTTCTCCTAAAATTTGAGTTTCTGAATGAATTTTCTAAACATACCTAGACAGATTCTTTTCTTCTGCCATTATGTCTTCTTCTGGTGCTTCATTGGTTTCTTCTTCAATATAGTTTTGATCTAATGTGGGAAAGTAATCCCCATATTACTCATTGTCATAATCTTATGTTGATTTTATCTGTTTTGGATTTCTGCATGCTTTATCAACTACAATATCAATGCTTTCAACAATTTTGCCAAGTCTTTTATTATAACACTTATATCCTTTACTTCTAGAAAAACAACCAAGAAGAATCCCTTCATCTACTCTGGGTTCAAACTTACCAAGCTTTTCATCAGTCCTTTTGATAAAACATTTGCTTCCAAAAACTTTAAAGTATTTTACAGTAGGAGTCTTACCATACCAAAGTTCATGTGGAGTTTGAGTGCTATTTACCTGAACATTTGCTTTGTTGAGAATAGTCATGGAAGCAAATGTAGCTTCACCCCAGAAGGTTGCAAGAGTTCCAGATTCATCTAGCATAGCTCGAACCATTTGTTGAACTATTATGTTCATCCTTTCTACCACACCATTTTGCTGAGGAGTTCTTGTAGTGGAGAATTGCCTTTTTATTCCATGTTGTTCACAAAAGTCAAAGAATTCATCCGATATAAATTCCCCTCCTCGATCAGATCTGAGGCATTTGATTTTTCGATTTGATTCATTTTCAGCCAAAGCTTTGAAGGCTTGGAACTTTTCAAATGCTTCATCTTTATGCTTTAGAAGACATATCCAACACATTTTGGAAAAATCATCAATGAACAAAATAAAATATTCTTCTCCACGAGGTGACTGTTTCCTTGTTGGTCCACATAAATCAATATGGATAAGTTCAAGAGGCTTACTAGCTGACCCTTCTTTTTCCATGAAGTGAACTTTGGTTTGCTTACCGACTTGACATGGTTTTCATATTGTATTTTTTGGGATGTTGATATCTGGAAGATCATGAACAACCTTGAGTCTGCATGCTTTTCTTATTTGAGAAAAGCTTAGATGTCCCAACCTTCTATGCCACAGCCAGTTTTCATCATTTTTTCTTAGATAGAATTGTTGTTGTCCTCCTTTGAGTATGTATAAGTTGTTTGGAGTTCTTGTACCTTTGATCATGGTCTCTCCTGTATCAAGCTCATGAACAACACATTCGTTTGATCGAAACACCACTTTATTTCCTTGATCAAACACTTACTGACACTCAATAGATTATGCTTTAAACCATCTACATACATAACATTTCCAGCTTTAACCTTTTCTTTCAAGAAAACATAACCTTTACCTTTTATGACAGTTGGAGTGTCATTTCCAAATGAGACATTCTTTTCTTTTTCTAAGGCATTATATGAGTGAAGTTTCTCTTTGTCACTTGTCATATGTTTGGAGCATCCACTGTCGATGTACCATTGATTTTCTTGTCCTTCTGCATATAAGGTTATACCACATCTTTCTCTTTGAGATTCTTTCCTTCTCCATATCTTGGGATTTAATGGCGTTTTCTCCTTTTGAGGTGTTTGCCGAAATTTTCTCCTGCATTCAGATTCTTCATGAACAAAGTTGTTACAAATTGAGCATTCTATTTCATTTTCAAGAGGAGACAAGTTATTATAAGAACTTCTCTTGATCCCTGTTACATACCTTTGATTTTGTGCTTCTCTAGTCATGATGGTTTTGTAAGAAATTCATTGAGCAGATTTGTGCCCAAAATTATGACATGAAAAACATTTCCCATTAGAGAAGTTTCTGGGACTATCAAATCTATTTACCTGTTGATTGTAATTTCTATTGATATTCATCTCTGGAGAAAATTGAGTATGATTTACCTGAGGTTGGTTGTGGCTTCTATTGATATTCATCCTTGGAGAAAATTGAATATGATTTACCTGGTGATCAGCTTTATGCCTTTGCTGACAATTGTCATACTGTTCACGGGTCTTTGCTGCATCAGGATAGCTTTCAGTGGAGGTTGATGACTTTTGTGATTGAGATGCTTCTTCAATATATCCAAGACTTGTCTTTATCAGAGGAGAACACTGAACTTTTATAATTTCATTTAAATTTTTTGATCCTTTAGTAGATATAAGATTGAGAGATTTTGTTTTCTCAAGATCTTTTCTTAGACCCATAATTTCACATTCTAGTTTTTCATTGTGTTTTTCTTTTTCAACAAGTTGGTATGTCAAGGTATCTATGATCATATTCTTTTCTTCTGAACAAATTTTGAGTTTAGAGATTTCTTCATGAAAGTTTTCTTCTTATAAAGCATCCCAAAAATCATCATTGTCATAAGCCATGAGAAGTCTATAAACCATCACTATCCTCCTCTAAACTATCCCAAAAATCATCGCTATCATAAGCCATGAGAAGTCTATAATCTTGACCAGTTTCATCTTCATCACTATTAGATAAACCACGCTATCTTCATGAGTATAGTAACTCCTATTCACAACTTGTTTCCTATTCCCTTTTGCATATTCATTTCCTTTTTCATATTTATCTTTATGAGGACATCTAGCAGCATAATGATTGACTCTACCACAAGCAAAGCATTTAAAATGTAGCTTACCTCTGAACCTTCCAGAGCCCCATTGAAGCTTCTTGACAAAATTCACCTCATCTTCTTCATCTAAAATGTGTCCTGATTCATTGTGTTCTTCCTTTTCTTTTCCTTTTGTTGAAGCTTTAAATGCGACTTCTCTTATATCTAATGGACCTCCTTTTCTCATCTCAAAAGCAGTTAGGATTCTGTGAAGCTATGTCATAGTGATCTTCTGCAGATCCTATTTTTCTTCTATGGCAGACACTTTTGATTCAAATTTAGCAGACAAGGATCTCAAAAAAAATTTCAACTAAGATAACTTCCTTTATTTCTTCACCCAGATTCTTCATACAATTAACAACCTCATCTATATGTAATAAGTAACTAGCTATACTCTCATCACTATGCATCTTAAGAGTTTCATACTGAATTCAGAGAGTTTGAAGCTTAGCACATTTTACCTGAGAGTCTCCTTCGCAACTCTGAATGATTTTGTCCCATATCCCTTTGGTTGATTTGAGCTGCATGACTTTGACAAACTCTGATTGTGATAAACTTCCCAATAAAGTATTGACAGCTTTGGCATTGGTTTCATATTGCTTTTTACTTGCTGTGTCTGTAGGAATTACTATTAGAAATGTATATCCTCCTTCCACAATTTCCCAGACATCTGTTCCAAGAGATTGTAGATAGGTTTTGGTTCTTATTTTCCAATAAACAAAGTTGCTCCCATCGAATATTGGCCGTCTGATGGATCCCATGCTTTCATGATTATTCATCTTAATAGATCTTCCTTTAAGTGATCAAGCTTCTTCTAAAGGACCTGGCTCTGATACTAATTGTTGGAAATAATACTGAGAGGGGGGTGAATCAGTATTATCAGATCCTTCTGAAACATATTTATATATGCTACTTCAGTGAAGTGAAGTAGCGTGTGCACGCAACTGTGATTAGAGAAAAAAATGTACACCTAGAGAACTTGTGATTTAGACAATTTATCATGTGTTGATCTTAAACCAGTACATCAGTAACTTATTAGAAAGTGCAGTAAAAGAAGAATAAAGAATCGCACCTAAGCAACACACATGAACACCAAGATTTAAGGCGGAAACCCAATGTGGGTGAAAACCACCTACTGCTATCATCTCTGTCTTCTTTCAATAATAAGAAAAAAAAATTACAATCTGGTACTGGTGCAGACTCATACCAGTATGCATGCTTCTACCTACAGAAGGTTACAACCTTCTCTCGTTCTCCAACTTCTAATGGAAGGAAGCTGCAACCCCCTAGCTCTTGTACTAGCCAATATGTTTACTAGTACGCAGGTGCCAACCTACAAAAAAAAACTCCACTCTTTCACCAGGGACCACGTTTCATGAATTTTCAGACTGGATGCTCCTGACACATATGAAGACGTTGACTCATTAATAACCCATCAGAAATTTAGGAACTCAAACTTTATCAACCAACATGTAGTTAATATGAAACAATCAAATCATTGTCACCAGAACACTGTGTTGAACCCAGAAACCTGCATCATCTTCAGAACCAGCTATAACCTCAGAAACCATGCATCAGACTGTATACGCTACTTGGCTGAACCTAAATTGTGTGTATATGCTACTTCTGTTAATCAAACATGTGTATACCTCCAAAGCTACTGCAAACATAAACTTTTGAATCAAGTCTATACCAATCAACAATATACTGAACATCTACTATCAATTTATAATGTTTTACACAGGCAGCAATAGAGATCACTTCTTCTCACTTATACAATCAATTTATCAAATATCTAACTCCTTATTCATTCAGTTATACATTCAATTCTAAGAAGACTTCATTGACAAAAAACAGTAAAACAACAGCACTGATATGATAGATCAGTCATCCTTGAACATCAAGATTTTCTTTTGCATACGCTACTTGGAAGATTCAAACCAGTGTGTATACACACTTTCACCAAAGCAAACCAGTGTACAGATCTACAAATACTTACTTATAAATTCATTGTAATTCTAGACTTCAGACATATCGAGATCATATCATATAAAGGATAAAGCATGTGTTAGCAATCAGATCTAGCCTATCCATTATTAGATCACATAATGATAAGTCATTATGATCTCAATCCATCATTAGATCTCATACATCATCAAACACTTAGGTGCATCCTTAGTTCAGATCAAGTAAAGCATAAGAAACCCATAACATGCATATTTGCTAATAATCTAACACTTCATAAGATATTCATTACTTGTGCACTTAGCCCTTTGATCTTCTCCTCCTTATATACTTAGATCCTTTGTCAATACCTTAGATCAAAACCACTTAGGACCAATACCTTGGACCAAATACCTAGGGTCAATACCTCAGACCAAATACCTTGGACCAATACCTTGGACCAATACCTTGGACCAAAATACCTTGGACCAAATACCTCGAACCAAAACCTTGGTTTTCCAACATGTAAATGCTTTTCCTCTTGTGGGAGTGCGTGTATACTTATATGCTCTTTTTGTTCTGTGGACCAGCATGTATACGTTGTTTTGACTAAGTGGACCTGTGTATACTTCTTAAACTACTTTACATCAACCTTTTCCTTTGCCTTCTTTATTCTGATCAGTAGACCTTAGTTCCATCTTCATGTTCTTTTGTACCATTTCCCTGTAACCTCTAAATATACCTGTTATACTATGAGTTTCCTTTTACCAAAACTGAATTGACCTGTGAGTGAGTTGCCGTCAAGGACAACACTTGTATCATAATGCCAACACTTATGGTAGCCGCAAGCTTCTGGTAGAGAATACTCATAGTAGTGGGCTTATTGAAAAGCCAAAAATTGATGACTATGGTGATTAGTAGTCCAGGCACAGGGGGAATTCTATGGTAGTTGCAGGCTTCTCGTAGAGAATCATCACAGTAGCAGGATTATTGAAAATTCCTAAAATAATGACTATGGTGATTGGGAGTCCAAGAGGAATCCCATGGTTGTTTTAGTGATATGTAAAGAATCATCATAGTAGTAGGCTCACTGGAGAAGCCATAAAATGATGACTATGGTGGCTGTGAGTTCAGGATTCTAGATACAAGAGGAAGAGTCAAGGAGCAAAGAATGGCAGAGAGTTTGCAGCCATTTTATAGGTAGCAGATGGGCTCAAAACCTACATTTAACCCTCTCCATTGGAAATTTCTCTAAAATAAATTTCCAACGGTGTGTGGAAGTTTTAAAATGGCCTCCTAGATCAAAAGTTATAGTCTATCGAAGTCAAGGTCTTGAATTCCTAAGAAGAATGAATATCGGAGGTCAGCAGAGCAGAAGGATGAATATCGAAGCATCAAAGTAGGCTATATCGGAGGTTGAAGAATATCATAACATCGGAGCAAGCTACATCGAAGATTTGAATATCGAAATCCCAGATCATAGGACCATCGAAACATCGGCGGTTGGAGTACATCAAGACTCGATATCAAAACCTCATAGCAAATGGATATTAGAATATTGGAAGCTTGAAGCCATCGAAACCTTGGAACTTCTTAACATTTCAATTTTGAGAAGTCACGATATATGGAGTTGTCGATATTGTTAAAATCCTCAAGTGATGTCTACCAGGATTAACAAAGTTTTTTTTTGCAAAACCAAAGCTTGATGAGACCCCTTCTCTCTCCACTAGTAGGAAACATGGGGGCAGGTGATTGATCCTTAAGCGTTGAAGTGAAAACTATCGTTAGCATGACATGTGGTGGACACGTGGCAACTTGATTTGGATTTTTCATTAGCCCAATGGGAAAAATTAGGGTAACATGTGTCACCACTCAGGAGGCACCACGTGGAGGAATGAAGGAAGCATGATGTCATCTCAAAGGTCATCTTATCAGCGGTTGAGGACCTCGTAACTCCTATGCAAATGGATCCTGAAAAGTTTACGATAAAGGGGGCTCTGATAAAGGAATTAAGGGCTAAGCAGAGGAAGCTAAAATACAATCGAAACTTTGCAAAAGTTACGATAAGAAGGGTCTTTGATATAATTCTACAATGGTATGCTAAGTTGAAGGTCACAAGCTAGGCCTTATGAGAAAGAAAATGCTCAGGGAGATAAGTGCCAAGGGGCTAAAGGTATCACAATTGTGTGATATCTTAATTTTTCTTTTGTATGATTTATGATATGTTGGGGCTCCGATATAATAATACAATGAGTTAAATGGATGAATGGGTTGGAAACGAGAGATTAAATGCATATCAACGGAGTTGGTTTATGGAGTCAACAAGATTTGCAGAAAGTGATGAGACAAGGAAACAAGGTCAATGGTCCACAAAGAAGAACTGATGAGATGAAGAAAACTAGCTCCTATTTCTCATGCACATCTTGTAGATTTAAATAAGGAACATAGTGGCCATTCCTGAGTACTTTCAGGCTCTGTAGAGTAATGAATAAGCATGGGAAGTCATAGTAGAGTGTGTAGACAAACTAAGATTAAATTCTCAGTATGGAGGATTACATAGGGAGTCAATGTATTATGTGGGAGCCTATTCTTATGTTTAATGCCATGACATAATTCAACCAATAGATGCAACAGTAATAGGAGGAGCCATAGTGAGGTACACTGGAACAATATGGAAACACGCAGTAGAGACAACATTATGCAGTGTGTATTAGAGGATCAAAACCATCGATCTCCATCAATAAAAGTGGGGAAGTGTGTATTGTAGAAGTGTTGAGCAGTGAGAGTAGAGTGTTTGTTGTGAAACGAGCAGAAGAGCAGAGCTAATGGTGAGTTGCAAAGAGCCTGTGTGAGAGAACAAAAAGGGTTGAGGGTATATTGTTTTGAGCAGAGGATAAAATGTTGTTGTATGATACCAAGGGAACCTTTTGAATAGTAGAGGATCGAGATTATAAATTGTTTCTGCAACCAACCAGATTGGTATTTTATCTGTAATTGTATATGCCTCTATTTTTAGTTTGAAAATTTTATGAAATAGTAGAACAATGGCAAGAGTAGGTTGTAGCATGCATTCAGAAGAGATTGGTGCCTCTTCACAAGTTGGTGCTTGCTAACCTAAGGGTATCGGTGCCTCCTGTGAGTGGGTTCTTACAAACAAACTGATGTAATTAAATAGGTGCTTAATTAACATCATAAATAAACAACAATCTAGTGGTTTTTTCCCTCTAGTTTTCCACGTGAAAACACCTATGTCTCAATTTCTTTACGAATGAATAATCTCGTAAGTAACAGAAAATAAAAAGGACTAAAAGCATATTCAGAAAAAGATTAAATAATTTCATTGTTACTCATTCACCCCTCTTTTAGTAATTTCTTATTCCAATAATTGGTATCGGAGCCAAGTTCCTTCAATAACAACTAACCACTGGAAGGTATATCTATAATGAATTATGTTTAGGCAAGAGAGTCAAGAGGCTTACTCAAGCATAATACCAGTCTTTGATGGGAAAAAATATGCCTTTTGGAAGGTAAGGATGGAAGTGTGTCTTATGTCCCTATGAGTATATGTTTGGACTTCAGTGCTAGTAGGCTACGATGTCCTTGATATTCCTCCCACTGATGTAGATGGTGAAAAATTATATGGAAATAATTATAAAGCCATGAATTACATTCTCTTTGGTCTTAGTAAATCAAAACTTGTAAAGGTTATGCACTTTAAGTATTCCAAGGATGTGTGGGTAAAGCTAAATTGGAGTCATGAAGGAGATGACAAAGTCAAGCAGGTGAAACTTCAAACCTTAAGAATGAGGTTTGAGAGCTTGAGAATGACTGAAGATGAAAGCATAACATAATACTTCCTCAGAGTTGATGAAGTAACCAATATGATCAGAGGACTTGGTGAAGAGGTCAAGGAAGAGATGATTGCTCAAAAAATCTTAAGATATTTTCTCATGAGATTTAATACCAAAGTCTCGGTTGTTGAAGAAATGACTAATTTAAAGGATCTCAAGATGGACCAATTGCATGGTACTCTCACATCCTATGAGGTGAGAGTAGGAAGAGAGAAGTCTGAACCTAAGGAAGTGGCATTCAAAGTATCCAAAAAGGCCAAGGAGCAAAAAGATCATTAAGGATGCTCCAATTGTGAATTTTATTAGGAGTTGGCTCAATTAGCCAGGCAATTGAAGCGTGGCTCAAGAAAATATAATGGAAAGTTGCCCTTTAAATTTTTTAACTGTGGAAGAGTTGGACATTTTTTGTCCAAATTACTTTAAAAAGAAAAGGTTGAAAAGGAAGATAACCAAAAATTTGGAAACAAATCTCATAAACACTAGAAGAAACAAATATATAAGAAAAAGGGGTTCTACTCCAAAGAGGATAGCTCAACACCAAATTAAAACAAGGAAAACTCTTTGGAGGATGATTAAGATAAGTATTTACTTATGTCTTTTGGAACAAACTCGAAGAAAAAAATTATTATGGATTCTGGAGAGGAAGAAGAAGAATAAGTAGTTGTGGGCCTTGAAGTGGAACTCATTAGTGTTCTTGATGAGTTAAATAAATCAAGGAAAAATAATAAGAATTTGAAGGAACACCTACAACGTGTTGAAGAAGGTATGCATAACTATGATAATGAGGAGTTTGTTTATCAAAAAGAAAAACTTGAAGAATATATTAAGGGAAAAGATAGTTTAGTCCTACTAGAAAAAATACAAGGAACGTGTGAGAAACTAGAAGAAGAGAACAAGCAATTAAAACAAGAACTCCTCAAGATAAGGAAGGAAATGATCTCAAAAACATGCAAAGATGATATTCTGTCCTTGAAAGTTAAACTAGAAGAAGGTAAATGAAAGGAAGAGGTTCTTCAACATTTGATTCATGAATGGGAAGAGAACTGTTCGAGTCTTAAGGCAGAGGTTGTTTCTTTAAGAATGGATCTTGAGGGAATAAATACTGAGAAGGGTTTAAATGAAACATCTATAGAAGACATAAGGAAACTAGATAAGATTCTAAATAGCCAAAGGCCCTCAGGAATCAAAACATGTATGGGATACTCAAAGCACATGAATATTCTATGGAGAAGATAAACTTTAGGTCCGTAGGATTTGAAGAACTACTGAGCTATGCAAAGTAGCATCAAGAAAGAATCAACAAAGACAAAAGAGAAGTATGGAAAAGAGGAGATCATCAATGGAGAACGAATAAATCATCCTGAAAACCAAGGCACTTTCATGCACAAACTCATAAGACTTCTAAAAATAGGCATGTATATTTATTTTATGGTCATTTCTATAAGTGTCATATCTTTGTACATAAAGCTATTGATTGTAGAAGGATTAAAGTTGAAAGACATGAAAATCATAGATATAATAAGTATCAAAATTTTGTATCTCAAAACTCTCTTCTCAAAGATTGAAATGTCTTCTCTCCCCTGTTAAGCGAAGTAGAATGCTTCAAATGTAATAATTTTTGGCACAAATCAAGTGAGTGAATAAGAATGTTTGAATACCTATCTAAGTTCCAAAATATTAGACAATCAGTTATCCAAAAGGATAATGGGAGTTGGAAATGAAAGACTAAAAAGAGCATGTGGTGTGGACTCTCTCTATCAGCCCACAATGAAGAGAAAATATGGTATGTGGATGGTGGTTGTTCCAAGCATATGATTGGGGTTAAAAGAAAATTTATGTTGCTAAAATAAAAGGACAGAGGAAATAATGTCACCTTCAGAAATAATGCTCCAACAAGAATCAAGGGTAAACAAATAGTCAATCTTGATAAAAAAAAATAAAAGCACAAAATATGTTGTATGTGGAAGGTCTCAAGAAAAATATGCTTAGTGTTAGCCAAACCTGTGATAATGGCTATGATGTGACCTTTCAATCCAAGGATTGTGAGATCCGCAAAATGAAGAATGGAAATATGGTGGGAAAAGCAATCAAAACCCACAATAATGTATATGTGTTTGATGATTCCAGAGTTAACTACTATTTAAGAAAAAAAAAAATGAAGCATGGTTGTGGCACAAGAGGCTTGGACATATTAATTTTGACATTTTGATAAAAGTTATCAAGTTGGGAGTTGTGAGAGGATTTCAAAGATTATCAAGGCTTGATAATTCAATATGCAATTCATGCTGATTTGGCAAGCAGACTAGGACTCACTTCAAGTCAAAAGAGTTCTCCTCATCTAAACCACTAGAGCTCATTCACATAGATATTTTTGGCCCTAATAGAGGAAGAAACCCAAAAGGAGAAAGGTATTTCATGCTGCTCATTGATGATTTTACCAGAGCCACTTGGATTTTGCTCTTAAAAGAAAAGTCATAAGCAATTAAGAATTTAAATAAATTTAAATCTCAAGTAAAAAATGAGAAAGACTTAAAGATAAAATGCTTAAGATCAAACAGATGAGGAGAGTACACTTCAAGAGAGTTCGAATAATTTTGTGAATAACATGGCATTAGAAGGCAGTATTCAATGGCTAGAACTCCACAGAAAAATGAAGTAGTGGATAGAAAGAATAGAACAATCAAGGAAATGACCATAGCAATTTTGAATGAAGTAGATGTATCTCACATATTCTAGGGGGAAGCAGCACAAGCATCAATGTATTTTTCTAACAAGACTCGACTCAGGCCTAATAGTAATAAAATTCCCTATGAGTTGTGAAAGGGAAGACCTGCATCAATTAAACACCTCAAGGTGTTTGGTAGAAAGTTCTTTATCAAAAGGAATGATAAGAATCCTGGAAAGTTTGACTCTCATGCTGATGAGGGAATATTACTTGGGCACTTGTTGAGCTCCAAAACTATCTCTCTTCCACAAATCTTCTTAAACCTTTTCTCTTCTATTTTCCCATATCAATGCCTCATACGCTATCAAAAGTTGTTTCATGTTGATTTCAAGAGTACATTTGAGTGATTTTCAAATTATATCATTGTGTGTGCTATTTGATCTAGGTTTTGTTTATCAGCTACAGAATGTGGCCACTTTCCACAGCTAACTCGCATTTCCGCAACCATTTTCATTGTTATGTAGGTTACAGGTGTCGATAGGAGAAACGAGACACATGGGAAGCTTAGGAATGATCCACACATGGATGAGGTCCTATTTTATTAGTCGAATTTGTGAAGAAAGGTACTGGTCAAAGGGTGGTCAACAAAGAGTCTTGCATCAACTAGGACTCTATTCCTGCACGTAAAAGAAGCCTGAGCCATTCCTAAACCCATGGATCCATTTTTGCCACCTGCAGGCCATCTCCATAACATAATCTAACATCCACCTTGTGTAGATTTACTGCTCATGGCAACAGAGAAGCTGAATCCTCGGATTCTGACCTGTTCACGTGTCCATTGTTGAAGAAATTCCTTTAAAAAACAGTTATCTATTTCCTCTATAGATATAAGCATTTGCAACGCAAATAGTTAGTCTTGATACTATTGAGGTAGCATTATTTTGTTGTTGTGTAACCGAGATACATATTCCTCTGTTTCTTAATACAAAAACTCTATTCTTTTCATATGGTTGTTTAAAGTGTAGTTTGAAGTGACAGCATGTTAGTCCAAAGTTGTGCAGAGGGTCCCTGCGTGGCTGAGGTTCTTGTTTTCTTTTGTATATTTTTTTTATGTATACTTTCTCTCATTTGCGCTGTACATTTCTCATGTTTTTCCTATGGTTTTAATCATTCTAATCTTGTACATGCTTTTGTAGCTTGTTATATTTTCTACTAACACTGATCAGTGCATTTTAGAATAGGTTATGCTCGAGATTTTTAATGTAGTTTTTGCATCAAGTGGTGATCTGAGACTTGCTTCCTCTGCTGAACTTTAGTTTTCAATTCCAATTGTTATGCTCTTATTTAATGAGATTTGTTTACTACTTAAGATAGTTTAGATATCAGTTCTTCATGCTATATGATGATAGCTCTGGAGCCTTTAGCTTAGCCCCGTTTTAGAATTTAATTAGTGAGCTATTGTGATTATAGGTGAAGTAATTAATTTTGCTTTCATTAGTCTGCAAGTATATAGTTTAGATGTTAGTTGTTTCATGCTATATGATGATATTTCCAGAGTCTTTAGCTTAACCCCGTTTTAGAAGTTAATTAACGAAATATTGTGGTTATAGATGGACTAATTGACTTTGCTTTCATTAGAGTGCAAATTAGATAATTTAAATGTCATTCTTTCATGCCATATGATGTTATTTCCGGATTCTTTAGCTTAACCCCATTTTAGAAGTTAATTGACGAAATATTGTGATTATGGGTGAAATCATTGACTAGTTTCTAGTTTCTTTACTCTTTGGTTTTGAGTGCAGCAGTTTATTAGATTTCAATTCTATAATTAGGATGGACAACAGAGATGGTAACCTAATTTTCAGTACTTCATTTTTTTGTAGCTGCATGTTTCCACTCTTGTTCAAGTTCTGATTTTGTAGACAACATGTTTTGAGATCTTTGAAGTTCTAAGTTTGGAAATTACATAAACCTTGTCTTCAACTCGACATCCATACTTGATCTTTAAAAGTATTCTTAAAACATTAGTCTAGGATTTCCACTTGCATTAAACACTTTAGGAGACCAACAAGAACAAAACCCCAAAACAAGATAAAACCAAAAACAACGAAGTAAGAAAAGGGTTGTCTAGCACATACAGTGCACTAAAATTCATCAATTTACGACTCCCGGATTGATAACTTATGTAGAAATTTAGGACACACTAAATTGACTAAACATTTTTGCGTCGTTTCCGGGGAAGTGTAACTAGGTAGCCTATCTCTTACATCCAAGAAAAACAGGGAAAAATTAATAATTTCTTGAGGTATGTTCTCCTCTTGCACCTAGCGTGATCTGAAAGATCAGAAAAGAGAATTAATAGTTCAATAATTTCTTGAGCATGCTCTCTTCTTGCACCTAGTGTGATCTAGAAGATCAGAAAAAGGATTATTAGCCCAATTAAAAAAAAAATCATAAAAAAAAAATGACATGCATAGAGAAAGAGATTCTAGGGGAAGGTTTATAGCTAGGGGAAAAAGTTAGATTTTTACAACTCCAACTACTTCAAGGAATAGAGAAGATACACCTCCCTCCAAGACTGATACTCCCAGCCTTAGGATTCCTAGAATTCAAGGGGTAGCAACTGAATTAGAGGATTCTCCCAAATTATCTACTAAATCTGACCTAGGAAAAGAACCCTTCTTCACCTCCATAAGGGAGCCTATTGTAGTGAAAGAAGTATAATTACCTAGAGAAGAATAGGAAGTAGAGACTCTCTCTCATCAACCATTAATAGAAGAGCCACAAGATTCTGAGGAAACTATCATGGCGGAAGAAGTATAAGATGGAGAATTTTCACTATTTGGAGGAAGGGGTAGAGGTAGAGGTAGAGGAAATAATAGAGGAGGTAGAGGTAACAATGGAGGAGGTAGAGGTAATAATGGGGGAAATAGGGAAGGAGATAACTCATTTGGATTCCCTATAGTAGATGAGAAAACCCATACAACAATGAAAAACATTTTACCATCTGTCTTCCCAAACTTTTATGGATTGCGAAGTGAGGATCCTTAAACATTTTTATTTGAATTTGAAGTCTTATGTTGAACCTATGACTATCTAGAAGACTCTCAAAAACTCAAATTGTTCCCTTCCACATTGAAAGGGGCTGCTCTGAAATGGTTTATGGGATTAGTCACTCAATCTATTATGACTTGGAATGATATGAGGCGGGCATTTTTGGATAGATATCTGGGTTATTGTATGCCTACTAATCATAAGGATGAGGTATTCAAAATGATGCAAAAAGAAGATGAGAACTTGGAGGATTTTCTTGAAATATTTCAATACAACTTAAAGAGAGCAAAAATGGCCAATTTAGATGAGGAAACCTTGAAATCCCTTTTATTGAAAGCCATTCGAGATGAATGGATAGACATTTTAAACATGATGGGGAAGGGAGATGTTGGAGAGGTAAATCCCCTCTACGGATAGTGGCGATCCCTACTAGCCCAAAGGGGGTCTAGCAACAATCAAACAATGCTACACTGCAGGTTCCTAGTTGTAATTAACAAGTGGGTAAAAGAAACCTACTTGGATTCCAACGCTACGTTTGTCGAAGAGATGCTCCTCTCGCTCCTTCGCTCCAGCCGATCACAGTCCTCCACTATCCTCGCGGACGGACACCTACACAAGCAAAGAGAGAACAAACACAAGCATGAAATCTACTAAAAACAACTATGTATCAGTCAGGAAGGATACAATTTACATTAATCATTCATAGGACAAATGGAAATGGAACCATAAGAGTAGTCATCTATCTTTATTAATCAGAAAATAGAGTAAGGTACAACCGAAGTCCTGACGCTGAGTCCTTCTCTAGAGGGTCCAGCCAGCATGTCTTCCAAGCATTCACCTTTGAAGCAAATCTCCCAAGTCAAAGAGGTCTCTCTCTCACATACAAGGCAACAAGCTCATAGCCTTCCTCAAGCTCAAAAGTAATCCTCACACAACACACAAAATGCCTACAAAGAGCAGCACTAATGCACTTAAGAATTCCTCAATCAGAGTCTATATGTTCCAAACTAGCTGCTCATGGGGAATGGAGGAGGCTTATAAAGGAGAAGGAGTCTCCATGAATAGGTAAAGGATGAGCTTTCCCCCAAGATAAGTGGATGATCAGTCGAATAGACATGCCAGAGAAAGGATGGCGACCTCAACAATGCTAACAACCAATTCTAGAGTCATCTGGAAGGTTGGCTGTTAGAAAAAACTCGCCTAAACAGGATCAGCGCGGGTGCAAAACTGGGCTGGTGTGCTGGCATCGCAAATCAATTATAGAAGAGGTCTGTTCAGCGCACAATGATACAAGCGGAGGGCGCGCTGTCCGTGAAATTGGATCAACGCGAAAAACACGTGTGCTTTCGCGCTGGTAGCGCAACAGTTACATTATCCTCCGCCAGTCAGCACAGTTATTTAATGAACAGTCGCGATGATTCAAATAACTTAGGCAAAGAGGGTTTTTAGCCATTTCAAAGAGCATAAGTGAGGTGAATGTGATTTGATGGCACAGTAGGGAGACTGACATGATGGCAGTGACATTTTACTGTGTAACACCTCTGATGACTTGAGATCCCAATTATATATGTCATTTCAGACAATGAAATGAAAGAGAAAGCTTCTGAAGCACATCTCTTTCTCTATGACCGTCTGAAAGGCCATTTGCATCCGTTTTACGACTACTTTGCCCAAGCTGGGGAAACCAACCTTGCGTAGACTGATCCCGTTGGTCCTTATTTATATATGTTATTATTGACCAATAAGATGGCGGAGGTTTTGAAATCTTTCCCTCCTCTCCCTAATGGTCGAGCACCTAAAGGTCCTATTCTTGCCATTTGAGGAGATGGAGGTTTGAGCGCTCCCGATGGCTGCCTTATATTGGGCCCCCTCTCCTTATCAGAAGTCAGTAAGGTACGTAGTCGCTTGTCTGCACCGGGCAAGGTCCGGTGGTGAGGGTGAGCTACTACGTACCTTATTCACTTATAAGGAGAGGATGTGGAGCACACTCGACCAGCCTTTAGTTACTTATTTGAGAGGAGAACCCAATAAGTAAATTGAACTTGAATCCAATTCATTGGCTACTAATGACATATATAATGAGAGTGATTTTCCTAGCTAGAGAGA
>APFE030321243.1:0-16046 GCA_000404065.3 Pinus taeda
CTACTTGTTTGTTTTACTATCTTGGAGAGTTAAGTACTCCCTACTCCAAGACACTAGCCTAAGCTATGTTGGTGTAATAGAGCCCTAGAAATAAAAAGATTTCTAGATTAATTTTACTTTGAGCATTATTTTTATTGGTTTTTGATTACAGCAAGAGGTGCGGAGATGAAATTCGTGGTGTGAAGACTCGACTTGAAATCACTAAAAAGATGCACTTAAAATGATCAAACAATCTTTGCTCTTCAATGAACTTCTAGCAAAGAAAGAGTTTGAGAATGCAAATGCGTGTAAACACAAATCTTTCTTAACAAACAAATTTAAAGAAGTGTTTTTGTTCCAATGCACTCAAAACGAGACAACTAGTTATTTGCACAAGAATTCCCTTTTTCATTCAAACGCTCAAATGCTACTAAAACAAATTTTTTCAAAAGAGATTTTTGTATTTTTATAAAAACACTTAAAACTATGATTAAAGAAAATCTTAAGAAATCTAAAGCAAATTTTGTGAAAACTATGAACAAAGCAAATCTTAAGATCTACAAACTATAAAAAACTATTTGAAGTAAAAGCTGACAAAATATTTTTGTCTTTTCAAGGATGTTTTACTTGGCAATAAGCAAACCAAGGACTAACTTGTCCAGAATCACAAATCAATAAAAAAAAAATTATTTTTTGTTCTTTTTGTAAAATGAAATCCAAACTTTTAACACAAGCTTTTCGAAATTTTGGAAAGAGAAAACACAAGATGGATTCCTCAACAAAGGTTGATTTCACAAATGGTCAAACTCACAAGAAGGCAATGAAAACTAGGGTGATCTGAGGCTTCTATGCTTCTAAGCTCTAAGCTACTACACGACCAAAATGAAAATCAAGACTGGCAACCAAAACTTCTAGGAATTTCACCTAAAACCCTAACACCAAAGAAATTAGACCAAGGAAAGATTTCAACAAGTCACATGCAGGTCTGGGAAGAGAATAACAATACCTAAACCAAAATAAAACTAATTAAAACAGGAAAAATCAAGTTTTTCAAAAATTTAGCAGGGTCCGCAGGCTCAGAGTTTGCATAGGTGCATTTCCGCTCTGTGTGCAAAGTAAAAGTGCATAGAGGTACGCACTGTAATACAAGCACAGGGTGCGGACTTCTCCTAAAGTTATGAAAAGCCAAAACAAACCTAGATCCACTAAATCCACCCAATTCCACACACAACAAGTCAAAAACAGAAACAAAAAGGAAAGTTTCTTAGGTCAAAGTGAAAACAAGGAAAACAATCAAGTCCCCAGCGGAGTCGCCATTTTGTCACGTGGAATGAGTCGAGGTTGCAGACAATATTTACCTTCCTAGTATCTATTGATATCTAGTGACAAGCAAGCCAATCAAAAACTATCTTTCTCTAAATATACAAGTACAACAAAGGCAAACAAGTGTTTTAGGCCTACCTTGGGTCCAATGCAAGTTTGTGGAAGCCTCTTTCCCTCACTCCAAATGAGTTTCCTTGAAGTGTATTCTGCAAACAAAAACAAGCAAACAATTAAATAGCACCTGAAAAGCCAATACTATAAAGCATATTCATCATAATGATCAAGAAGATTATGAAACAAACCACATAAGACAATTTGTTGAGAAAAATGAATTTGATTGTATTAATTCAAATGAAGAAGAACTTTACAACCTGTGCCTTGATGCTGTACAACTCCTCCCGGGTCTGACAAAAAGTTCCTCACTTTGAAAAGCTTCACTCACTTCACAATGACCAAGGGTATGTGATCTCTCCTCTCAAGTTAAATAGGAGTCCAATTCCTCAGCATTTACCCTCAAAAGTTCAGCTTCTAACCTCCCTAGAACTGACCCAATGCTTAATTTATAGTGCAATGGAGGAAGTACTAGGTCTCCTTAAAAGGGATAAAGTCCTCACTTCAAAGGGATAGCTCCTCCTTAAAAGTTATTAGCTCCTTATCTTTTGGGATGCATGAACCACTTTGGAGCGAACAATCCATGTGAAAATCCTTCTAGAAACATTTAGAATTAACCCAAAAGTGAGTTTTTAAGAATAAACTTGCTCCTTTTTGACTTTTACAGGGGTATGCACCCACCCCTTTACAGACAGAGCGTGTAGGTACGTAGGTATTATGAACAAAGGGTGTGGGTTCGTAGGTAAAAGTAGGAGAAAGTGCGGAACCAGAGTAATATTGATTTTCAAAGTCTTTCTCTCTTTTGCAAGGCTTGGCATGAAGAGCTAAGGTCTGAGACTTGCTTAGGAGCTTAGTATAGGTGATGATAGACCCATACTGACTGTAAATAATCATGGTGATGATATTTTTCTGTAACAACATGCCTCGCTTGAGTCCTTCAAATGGCCACTTCCTGATAGTTGTGACTTGAACAGACATGACACTTGAAAACATGAAATTGATCACAAATAAACATTCTGCAACCTCAAAACTACCTACCCAGCCTACTTACCTAGCATTTTCTCTTCTTTTTAGTTTGGGTGCACTTAGACTTGCAGACCTAGTTGTTCAACGTTTTATTTTTCTGTCCTCCTATCTACATCTACACTTATTTCATCCAGGGGCTCAGATTAAGCTGTTGAGAACCCTTGCTTCTCTACCTATCTAGGGATATGCCAAGATTAAGCTGTTTGGACAATTTTAATTCTCTATATTCTAAAATAGGAAATTGAACCCTAGGGAGACCAACATTAAACTGTTTGGACCTCCCTATAACCGGAAATTCTTCAAAAATGGACTAGTATATCAAAATTGCAACACAACAGTGGCACTTGAACTGGCACATTCTCCTGGCATCCTTTTCTGGCATCTGTAGCAAATATGGAACATTACAACATGCAAAGAATGACATATTTGGCATGTAAAAATGTCAATCATGAAAGATGAGTAACCTGCTGTAGCAGGAGGCTAACAGTGGCTCCACTTGGGGATGGCTTTTCCTTGTGAAAAGTCAAGAATAACAGGTCAGACTGCCTGGATCTTCTATTGTTGCTGTAAATTGAGAATTTTCAGTGCTGACTGTCTGATAATTGAAATTGTGGGAATGAGAATAACACTTTCCCTCAACTGAAATGTCTGTGACCTGTGTAGTACTACCTGCTTTCTTCTGTGTGCTCTATTGCTTGGACTTTTATATACAAAATAAAATAAAATACTAATATATACAAACATTTATGTACAGACATCATCTTGCAGGGAGATTTTCATCAAAAGGGATCATGATAATGTTTTAACATTCGGCCATTTACAGGGCCCTCTTCAGTTGTGCTGCCATCTTCAGATTTGAGGAAATATGTGTTGTTGCCTTGCACTGCGCTGATAATGAATGCACCTTTCCACAGAAAATCATACTTAGCATGTTTTCCTTTGTCTTCTCTTCATGAATCCCACCTTAGAACTTTGCTGCCAACCCATAAATTCTCAGCCTTGGCTCTCTTATCAAACATTATTTTGAGCTTTTCCTGCAAAATTTGAGCTCTGTCATACACTTGTTCTATAGTTTGTTGAAGGTGAATGGTCTGATTAATTCTTCTTTGAATATCATTTGGTTCAGCCTGAATCTCCTGTAATAGTTTGATAGTAGGAATGCCCAAAGATGAAGGAAATCTGGCTTCCATGCCATATACTAGCTCATAAGGGCTCATCCCAATGGATTTCTTAGTTGAAAATCTGTCTTCCCATAGGGCATTTGTGAGCTTCATATGCCAACTCTTTTTGTTTTCTTCCAGCACTTTTTTAATAAGGTTGATGAGACTTTTGTTGGATGATTCGGCCAAGCCATTACCTTGAGGATAATAAGCTAAAGAGTGGCGCAAGGTAATGTGAAATTTATGGCAGAAGTTGATCATCTTTTTGGATTTGAAAGTAGCGGCATTGTCAGTAATGATTTTCTCAGGGCAGCGAAATCTAGAAAGGATATTGTCTTCAAGGAACCAGATAATAGTGGATTCATTGGCTTGCCTACATGGGATGGCCTCAATCCACTTGGTGAAATAGTCGGTGGCTATTAAAATCCACTTGTGCTGGCCTGAAGAAGAGGGGTGGATTTCACCTATGAAGTCAAGACCCCATTGTTGAAAAGGTTGTTCGGTTGAGATAGGCTTAAGGGGCAAAGGGATCAATTTTCTTTTTCCTTCAAAGATTTGGCATTTGTGACATGAGACAACAAATTTTTTGACATCTGCAAATAGAGAGGGCCAATAATAACCAGCCCTTAAAATCTTGTCAGTAGTGGATTTCCAATATAGATGCCCTCCACAGTCCCCTGCATGGAACTCTTTCATGATGCTGTTGGTTTCATTTATGGTTAAATAGTTTAGCAGTATTCCTTCATGATTTTTCCAAAACAGGGCACCATCTAAGACACAGAACTTTAGAGCTTTCATCTTCAAAAATCTTTTCTTCGTTCTAGACAATCCTGGGGGAGCACACAAGTTTAACAATACATAGAAAATATCGGCATACCATGGGGATTGTAAAAAGGTTTCACTGATCTGTGGAGTCGCTATCTCATGTTCATTGTCCAGCTGGTTGATGTCTAAGGCCTGAATATTTGTTTCGGACATTAGCTTGGCTAAACCTTGTCCCTTTATCAGCTTTGTGGGCTTTATCTCAATGTCATATTCAAGAATACTGGCAATCCATTTGCCTCTTTTGCCTTCTAGTCCCTCTTGAGTTAATATGTCTTTTACAACATAGTTCGGGACATAAGCAATCACATGTGAATACAAAATATAAACTTTGAAGTCTTTGATGGCTTTGACAAGGGCATAGGCCTGTTTTTCCATGATTTTGTATTTTAAAGGTGCATCTCTTAAGGTTCGGCTAAAAAATGCAATAGGCTTTTCATTTCCTTGATCATCCTTTTGCAGAAGGACAGTACATATCGTGTGCTCCGAAGCAAAGGAAAAGATGATAAAATACTTTTCAAATTGTGGACTTGTGAGTACGGGCGTTTGAGTCAAGGCGGATTTGATACTTTCAAAAGCCTGCTGGCATCCTTTTTTAACATGTTACTTAATAGTCTTATCATTTCTGCTAAGTTTGGGATAAATCTCCTTAGGAAATTGATCTTTCCGAGGAATTCTTGCAACTCTTTTATGTTTCTTGGGTATGGAATTTGAAGGATTGCTTGAATTCTTTTCGGATCGATTCTGATAGCGTCTTTTGAGATGATGTGGCCTAGCAACTTACCTTCCTCAAGGCCAAACAAGGAGTTCTTGGGGTTCAAGGAAATGCCATATTTCCTGCATGTCATGAAGATCTACCTTAATTGTTTGAGGTTCTCTTGATCTGATTTGGAGAAAGGGGTTAAGTCATCAAGATAGACAACAAGGAATTCATGGATTTCCTTGGCAAATGCAATATTCATTGCCCTTTGAAAGGTGGCACCAACGTTCTTTAGCCCGAAAGGCATTTTAACATACTTAAATGTTCCCCAGGGTGTAGTAAAGGTTGTATTGTCTTGGTCATCTGAGTGAACAAGTATTTGATTGAAACCTGAGAATCCATCTAGTAAAGAAATTCTAGAGGAACCCACTACTCTTTGTAGGATGTGGTCCATTTTAGGTAGAGGGTAGTGGTCTTTTAAAGAGACCTGGTTTAAGTTTCTTAGGTCTACACACAGTCTGATGTCACCTGATTGTTTTCTTGTGGGAACCAGATTGGATACCCATTCAGAGAATCTGATGGGTGCTATAATACCTGCTTCAAACATTCTCTTTACTTCCTTCTCAATGAGGGGAAGAAGCATTGGGTTTATTATTCTAAGTTTCTTCTTGAATGGTTTTTTATTTGGTTTTAAGGGAATGGTATGTTGAATCACTGAGGTGTCATAGGACTTCAAGTCCTGATAACTCCAAGAAAATACATCTTGGAACTCTTTGAACAAATCCACATACTTTGGCTTTTGATCAGGGGGCAGATTTTTGGACAATTTAATCATTTTGGGTCGTTCTACTGTCCCTATGTTGTGTTCTTCTATAGCAGCATCTAAAGGCTCCATTTTTGGCTTTTTGGGCACATAATTGTCATCAAACATATCTTCTAATGGAGTAAGGCTAGCAGGCAGAAAATTATTCTTTAGATCAATGAACTCAGCCTCTGCTTTGGCGGTTTCCTCTAAATGCATATGTTTCAGCTGTTCTATGTTTGCATTGTCAAAAACAGTTGGGTTCAGGATTTGTTTTTCTGTTGCAGCTGTTACAGCCTGCTGATTCTCATTTGTTTGTTTTTGGGAATTGTTCACGACCTCCATGTCAATGTTTAAATTTGAAAACTCGCCCTCAAGAGTAAGGAAATTGTTAATGTGGGCATCATTTTCAAATACTTTCCAATCTCTAATATTGTTAGGAACAATGGGCCTATGTTTTATCTCAGCAGTAAAATGGTGATTTGGCTCAAAGTGAAGCTTGCATGTACTAGCAAAAGTGGCTAGGTTGTGGGCATGTATGTTATGGTTTCTAGAAATCTTGGCAAGCTCGGATTCAGCGAAGGTGTTAAGTATATCTGTTGCAGCAGTCCTATAGGCCCTCATCCTATTGTCATTAGTAATGAAGTTGCCCTTCATTTGTTGGATGGTCAAATCAGAGTCACCTAGAATGGACACTTTTGTAGCTCCTAGAACTTTGAGCAGTTTTAGGCCTAAGAGAAGAGCTTCATACTCTGCCATGTTGTTGGTACATCTGAAATTTAGTCTGTAGGCATGGCCTTCTGCATGATTGTCATGTGTATTGTGAATCCATACACCTACCCCTGCTCCTAACTTGTTGAAAGAACCATCAAACTCTAAATACCATGTAATTTCTTGTTTTTGGTTTGTATCAAGAGTTTCAGTTATTTTAGGATTGGGCAGATCTAAAATTTCAGTTTGAGGAGGTTCTTCTTGTTTACTAGCTGCCTTGACTATTGTGACTATTTCATGGGCACGAGCAACGGTTCTTCATTTATGCATGTCTCTAGCTCTGAAGCTAGAGGCTTCTCATTTGTTGGAGGAACGTTATCATCATTGAAAAGAATAAATGAATCCATATCATAATGGATTAAGTATATCGGAAAATTTTGGGGCATCTCCTCACTACTCACCACATACTTCATCAGTGTTTCTCTATACAGTCTCTTTGGTTGCCCAAAGACAGATATAGTGGCATAAGAAAGGTCGAGTTGAAGGGATCCTTGGAGATTTTCTCCCCATGATCTTGATAGGAGCATACCATATTTTGTTGGAATGTCAGCAACTACTATGTCCATTAGGATTGTCTTGTTGGGAAATTGGACTAAAGACACACAAAGGTATTTGATTAAGCATAAGCATTTGACTTGACTTGAGCCAAAGGAGTATAGATCCTTGTAGGGTCTTGTGACATCAAGGTTTAGCTTTTCCATCATAGCTTTGGGCATAAGATTGTGTGAGGCACCTGAGTCAAACATAGCATTGTGCAAGATTTTGTCATGTATGTGCAGACTGACATAAAAAGGTGGAACAAATCCATATGTTGTTTTTCCATTAACTTCTAGACCAAACAACAGCTCAGGGGTATCATCTAAAACATTTAAATCATCCCTGACCTCTGGTAGTTGAAGTGATCTTTGAATTTGTTGCCTATATACATCATGTTTGGCAAGTTCTGAGAGGGGGATGGATATTTTAAGTTTTCCAATCTTTGCTTCTAAATTGAATGGTTTTTTTGATGGATTCTTTGTGTTAATAGTAGCATATTTCTCCTTTTCACGAATAGTCTTTGTGTTTTCCTTTAGATTGTCTATGTTATGGTGAATGACAGTTTGTGGTATTTCTGTCTTGGGAAGATTTTTTGGAGTGTCGTTCAAATTTTCTTTTGAGGAAGAAGAAGGTAGAGGTTGATCAGTAGGAGGTTGTATGTCTGATATGTCCTCTACAATCACTTGATGCAGGTTTGGGACAGTAATATCAGCTAGTTCTGTTATGACAACCCTGCCTTTAATCTTATTAGGCTGTTTGTTGTCCTTTACTTTGGTTGGTGCAGGGACTTCAATGGTTCTTGTTCTCAGTTTATATTGTTTGTGGACCTCATACATAGCAGAATCATAACCTTGTTTAAAATCAAAAGACTCTCCCGTCTTGGTCTGAAATTGTTTTATATGAGGGTAGTCTTGGTCTTCTTGAGTGAGAAAGATTTGCTACTCATTTTTCGAATCTATCAATTTCATGTGAGTCTCTTTTGTGGGCTCACTGGATGTCGATGCCTCTGCGTAGTTTTCTTGGAAAGGAGGCCTAATATCATGGTCGAGACTAGCCCTTCCAACATTTGTGGTTTGATTTTTTGTGAAGTTTGGATTCCTTATGTTGTTGGGTTGTTTCCCTTCCCATGATGATTTCCTCTCAACACTCTCTACTCTGTCTCCCAGCCTATGCATGCCATTGATAATAGCATCCAACTTCTGGTCTAAGGCTGAGGGTTCTCCCTTAAAGGTACTTCTTCTCTCAGTTCTAGCTCTATTTCTTTTGGCAATTAGGTTTTCCACCACACTAACAACAACATTTTTCATCTCTGCAAGGCTTTGAGGGGCTCTTTCCCTTAGCTGATAATCCATTTCAGCATCAAAACCATCAGGGAATTTGTACAAAGCAAGATCAGGTGGAGGTCTTAAGTTCTGTGATATTGCATTGTAGACATTATTGAACCTTGCACAGTAATCCAAAACAGTCTCCTGAGGGCCTCTTTTCATAGTGTCATATTCAGATAATATGTGCAAGGGGTCTTTATTTTTCTCCCACCTATTGATAAAGGACTGATATAAGGCTTATGGGTCTCTTATGGAATTGGATGGGAGTGCTCTAAACCAAGTCCTGACATCACCGGTCAAACTTTGGACAAAAATATTCATTCTTACACGGTCATCATCAATCTCATAACTCTCAAAGTAATCCTGCATTTTCTTTGTATGCTGAAGGGTTGTGCAGGAATTTGTGCCATCAAAATAGGTAATTTTAGTCTCGTAATCTTGAGGCATAGCCCTGGGATTTGCAAGCAGCTGTAAAGGTGCATATCTATTAGCCATAACAACTAGGATAAGTGGGACAACTGGGGTAAGTGGAACAACTGGGGCAACTAGGATAATTGGAGTAGTAGTGGTGGTATTCGCAGTGGATGGAGGTGTGGAAATAGGGTTTGTAGAAGTGGACGATGAACAAGGGGAAGTAGGGTTAGAACAGAACATAACTTTAACAGGGGTTGCTAAATGGCTACACTGAACTATTTCAGGACTGGAAGCAGTCAAACCTTCTTGTTGCTCTTGTTTTCTAAGGATCTTAGGAATTATATTGGGGTTATCAAAAATAGCTAGGGGATTTGGATCTGTATTTGATCTTGTGTAACGTGAATGCTTCTTGGGATCCAACTTCTAGCTTATTTTTTGGGAATTTTTCTAAGAATACAGGTTAACAGAAACTTTTAAAGGTCGGTTTCTTACTCTGCGGAGCTTCGGACTGGTTTTGTGAGATTATCTGAGGAAGGTCCCCAGTGGAGTCGCCATTATGTTATCACTCAGGTTGTCCCTAAGCTCCTGAAGGGATACGGCCGAGGTAACCACAAACCAATCTTTGGATTATAGGTTCTAGCCCACATGTAATCAGAGAGGGTTCTCTCTTGATGATTTAGCTTTGTTGATGATGATTTTAGGCTAGCTATGGGGTTCAGTGGGTTTTGTTTAGGTTTGGATGGTGTTTGAATGGAAGGAATATGCGTTCAAGCAGAGAGGAATGCACAGAGTGATAAGTTTCAAACCATTGGGCATGGAGTCAAGGAGTAGGACCACAGGTAGGCTTTCTTGATCACAAGAGGAATATGGAGCAAGGTAGCTGCACATGAAACAACCTTCAAGCTAAAGATATGGAGTGAAATGTAAGGAATGAGACGCAATTAAGAATCTCTCAACCAGCTTAACAGAGGGAAGGAAAATGAGCTCTATCTAGGGGCAGTTAAGAATCCCTGGATAACTGTCATACATGGTGAATTAGGGCAAATATGAGTTAGGTGGAATTCATATTTATGCATAAAATAGATGAAAAACATAAAGAAACAGCAGAAATTGAGCATAAGGTGCAATTAAACAAGTTCTAAGCTAATATTTCTTTCTGCTGCTTAGATAATGATGTATGAATGGAAAAACAGAGGTAAGAAACACTTATTGAGTCATGTACCAGCACAAGAATTCCACAGTCACTCTTCAACCATTAAACACAGTACACAATTTATTCTCCGAGCTCGTAAGCAGTCTTTGATTATAGAAGTTATCAAATATACAGTGCGAGTCTCTACTCAAGCAAAACATCCAACCAACAAAAACTAACCCTCATTACATTGTTCAGGGTCGTCTTTATAGGTAAAATATCCAGCTGACCTAAACAGGTCTGCGGGAAAAGATTTTAAACGAAAACTTGTGCTGGAGTTAAATGCAAGTAAATATCCTTTGGGCTGCGCCAGAGGCAGCTGGATCAAAATGAGTTAATATGGTGTCCTTGGTGACCTCGAGCAGTGGTTCTACAATAATTGTGCTTTGAGTTTTGGTCCACTAATCTTATGTGACTTTGATGTGCAGTAAGTGTGATTTGAGGTTTCTTTGATTGCCTTTACTATTTTGTTGACTTTGCTGGAGGGTTCTTTAATGTTTTCTTGCTTTGGGCTGCTAACAGATCTTTACTGATACACTTTGCCGCATCCTGATGCTCTTTGACATTAATTTTGGCTTCGCTTTTGCTCTGATACACTTTGATACTTGAACCGGGCCTCTCTCTTTCTTCTAATACGCTAAAAACTGCGAAATCGAGCCTTTTCTGCATTTCGGCGCAAAAATGGCTAAGGAATCAAAGATTCCACAATTTGGCCCATTTCCCGTAGCAATGCGCGATTAGCGCTAAGCGCTAATCGCACATCGAAAACTGCCTCATAATTTCATTCTCGGCCTCCAAAGCCTCAATTTTGCACTTGCGCGTTTTTTCAGCTGTTGACGTGAGCATAACGTCAGCGATATGACAAATGACGTCAGCATGAAATCAGCAGTGGGACCCTCTTGTATGGTGATGATGTCAGCATGATGACATCAGTAGGGTGACGTGGCAGTACGACGGACAATGACGTGGCAGTACGGTGGCAGGCCGACGCAAGCAAGAAGGGGTGAGATGGCGGTAACTTGGCAGGTGACGTGGCGCTCATGTCATGCGAGGGGAGGGCAGTTTCCGGTTTGTGGCGCACTGCTTTTGCGCCTAGGTGGTATTGGCAGGGGGGCTCTTCCACAGCCAGGAGGGTGACACGTGGTTGGGGTACGACGGCAAAACCGCCGATCTCCCGGGCGCTAACCCTCAGTATGTCGAGGCGGGAAAATACCCGCCCACCGTAGATCACGGGCGCGTCAGATTTGACGACTGGCAGATAAGGTAAGGTGGCGGACGGATAAGAAGGGGGCCGCACGCCAATTAATTTTTAATATTTAGTTTGGCGGGGGAAAAACATTAGAAAAATGGGTTTTTTGGGGTTAAATCCGAGCGGGGTTAATTTATTTACAGGCGGGACTTTAGGAAAAAGGGGCGGGGCATAGGTTTTGTGCAACGGAAGGAGGAATTTATGCCATGGAATGAGTCCAAGGGCATTACAAAGAGGTTTTTTATACTTTGGAGGGGGGACTTAATGCACAGGAAGGGGTTCTTTGCATTGGAAGATGGCTTTTTGAGACAAAAGGAGGGTTGTTACTAAGTTCCAGATAAACTTAGCAATTCCCAAGTGAACTTTATGGTTATTTTTCAACCAGGGGGAGGGGATAAGTATATAGGGGAGTTATAAACATAGGTTTTAGTAGGGGAAGGGGAAATAGATAGGGAGCTACATAGTAAAAGTTAGTAGTTAATATGGCAGGTGATAAGAAAGCGCTAAGTATGTGAATCTCAGGCTTTTTAAGGGGAAAAATGATTTATAACGGGAGTATGAATATTCCTTGGTCAAAGAAGATCTTTACCAAGGCAGTTGATATGAAAATGGTGAAGCTAAGAGATATCAAGCAGATCTTGACCTCTTTGGGAGGTTAGTGAATGATTTGGGGAAGGAGGAAGAAGGGGGAGTTAGACATGCCTCGAGTCCTTCAAATGGCCACTTCCTGATAATTGTGACCTGAACAGATATGACACTTGAAAACATGAAATTGATCACAAATCAACATTCTGCAACCTCAAAACTACCTACCCAGCCTACTTACCTAGCATTTTCTCTTCTTTTTGGTTTGGGTGCATTTAGACTTGCAGACCCAGCTATTCGACTTTTTCTTTTTCTGTCCTCCTATCTACATCTACACTTATTTCATCCAGGGGTTCATATTAAGCTGTTGAGCAGCCTTGCTTCTCTACCTATCTAGGGATTTGCCAAGATTAAGCTGTTTGGATAGATGTTAATTGTCTATATTCTAAAATAGGAAATTGAACCCTAGGGAGACCAAGATTAAACTGTTGGACCTCCCTATAACCGGAAATTCTTCAAAAATGGACCAGTATATCAAAATTGGAACACAACAATGGCACTTGAACTGGCACATTCTCCTAGCATCCTTTTTTGGCATCTGTAGCAAATATGGAACATTGCAGCATGCGAAGAATGACATATTTGGCGTGTAAAAATGTCAATCATGAAAGATGAGTAACCTGCTGCAGTAGGAGGCTAACAGAAACAATGGCACGTGGCACTTCACATAGGTTGATCTATTGAACTAGGCTATAATAAGGTTAGCATGGGATATTTGGCATAACTCTTCCTTGGAGAATCCAATCTTGATCAGAATTGCAAGGTTAGAAAGAGGACTCAAAGGGCTACTGTAGGATGTGATTTTAGATATTAGTGATCCGCAATTACAGAGATACACTAGATTCAATATTGAGATCTTACAAAGTGAAAACAAAGTTGTGTAATTTTTTTAAAATTTTGCATAAGATTGGTTTGAAAAATTAGTTTGATGGAATTCAAAGGGAATAGCACATAATTATTATCATTAATTAATGCCTTGAAAAACAAAAATGGAAACACCTAGTAAGAAACCTGAAAGATCTAGCATGACTTGTGAAGAAGAGGAAGAAATGCAACATGATATATGAAAATTACAAGACCAAGTACAAAAGATTTCACGCTCACAAAAGGTAATTGAAGCTAATATGGATGGCATGGAAGCTAATATGAATCACATGGATGCTAAGGTGGAAGAATTGAAGATAAATTTGAATAAGTTGCTATAAGAAATGGTTGTTAATGGTGAAAAGGTAGTAAAGGAAACTCATGATGAGAAAAAAAGAATTGTTAATCATGATTTCATAGACTGTAATGTTGGATTGAAGACCCACCATGTTCCAAAAATTGATATGAGGAAGTTTGATGGCAGGGATCTCGAAACATGGATGCTACATATGGATCAATTTTTCGATCTCCGTAATGTGCAAAACACACAAAAGGTATGTACTGAAACTTTATATTTGGAACCAAATTAGTTTGTATGGTATCGATGGCTTTGCTCTCGTAAAAAAATTGTCACTTGGGAAATTTTTACAAAAGAAATGATAACACATTATGAGGATACAAAAAGAAACACCTTTTTTAGTCAATTGATAAATCTCAAACAAAAGGGTTCAATGATGGAGCACATTGAGGACTTCCAAAAATTGAACATAAGGGTAAAATATATTCCAGAGGAGCATGGGATTGATGTGTTCATAGGGACTTTAAAGGATAATATCCAACATGAGGTTCGCCTTTGGGAACCTGATTCATTGGAGAAGGCATTTTGGTTAGGAAGAAAAATGTAAAGCCAAATTATGGAAACCAGGAAGCCTACCACTCACAACTATAAATATGGAAGTTTTTTTGCCCCTAGCCTTCCACAACCTACAAGGTTGACACCACAAAAATTGGAAGAAAAAAGAGAAAAAGGGCTTTGTTACAGTAGTAATAGCAAATACACTAAAGGTCATAAGTGTGCTGAGAAATTATTCTGCATAGATTGTGAAGAGGAGGAAGATGTAGAATTTCCTGCAAATCTCTACAAATATACTTCTGAGATCTATGTAGAAAATCTGATTGTAGATTAACTTGATTATTCCATATATCAAAGCAAAATACTATAATCTACTTCTACTATCAAACTTGTGGAAGCTTAACAATCGAGCTGAATTAGAGCTGAACACATATAACCATAAGAAGAAGAATCAATGCACATGAAACACAAAAAATACTTAGGGGAAAGCCTAAGCTAAAAACCCCACTATCTTTATTATCATACAAGATGGAAATACATCAAGATTACACAATGCCTTAGCTCTTAGAGCTAGCTAGCTCTTAGTACAATCCTCTTGGATGCTCACAAGCAATCAAAGCTTCTCGCAAGCCTTCTCCTCTACCCTCCAAGCTCCTATTTCCTTCCGCAGTTTCTCCTAGGTGATCCTCCTATTACCAAGTGGAGCACTGATCTCTCACACTAATCTCACATCCTATTAGAATTACGCAATCCTCAAGGAACCTTTACCTTGACTGCATGCATTGTTTTTCTTTATAGGAAAACACATGTAACTGATAGTACACTGTCCTTGACATTTAACTAAACTGGGTCTTTCTCAGAATAGACATGCATGACTTTCTGATGAGGGAATCTTTAGTTATCTGGAGTACACTTGCTGAGTGCATGCATGCATCAACTAACTGATAACTCACAATTAGTTCCTCAAACAGTTTGGAACTAATTTAACTGGACTTAAATTAGTAAAATGAGCTAACTGATTACGACTCAAATATAGCTCAATCTTATCTCCTTAATTAATGGACAATCTCCTTAATTTAAGGGATAACTGTTGCATGACTGCAGAAAGACTTCTAACTTGAATTTCTCCAACTAATTAATCGTTAATGAATTAATTAATTAATTCCAAGCAGCCGGTGAGACTAAATTCGAATTTTAATTCACAATTCAAGGACAAATTAAAATTGGAATATTATGGATTCTATTTTTATCATTTCTTGTTGCTATTTTCAACACTCCCTCTCAACAAGAAAGGAATTCAACTCAAACTCAATCCTGAACATTTGGAATGTTCTGCATGCAACACTTCTCTCGAGTGTTGTAGCTCCAGTAACTCCCGAACTAAAAGAAACATCCAACCTAAATCAATATGATGCATCTGTCATCAAAGTCTCTAACTGTTATTGCCTCCGTCAACTGAAAACTCTGCACTTCTGTTGACTCTGCCTTTCTACATTGTTGTCAATCCTTCTTTGCACTCTTTAGTATCTAACTTCTCTAGCCTCTGTCACTTTGATCTCTGACTGCATCAATCCCATTGATTCCTCCTGCTGCTATGTACTTTAGGCTCCCGTAGCAAGGTATGATCCATGAGATAAAATCTCTCAATGGACCCTGCCCAATTTCAGCCTTCTTGGGACTATCAGTTCACATCGCCCCACCTCACACCTAGAGGTATGGCTGCATGTGATCCCTCTGCTGAATCTAATTATGGATTGTCCAAAATTATTTGAAACTTTTGTTGGGACTACATGTTGAGAGGTAATTTACTCTCCCTCCCAATTTCCAATCCTCTAACATTTGCCTTGCTCCTCAAGGCTTTGCATGCATCTTAAACTTCAAGAGCATACAAGTTCTTGACTCGTGAACCATCTGTTTCACTTATCTCATGGTGATGTGTCTAAGGAAAACCTTTCCCTTACTGGAGATAGCATCATAGCCTTTGTTCCAACATCGCGACCGATACCAAGTTCTTCTTTAGTCTAGGCACATACTTCACATTTGTCAAGGTGATAGGAGCTATATGCTCCCTCTGAAAAGCAACCGTGCGCACTCCTGAAACGCTAAACCTTTCTTCGTCACCCATCTCTATGCGCATCTTGAGGTATTTCTCCTCCAAGGTACTGAATAAACTTGTATCGCCGGTCATTTGGAATGAGGCTCCACTATCAAGATACCAACCACAACCCATCATTGATGACACCATGCATGCGATGATGGTGAAGTCCATTTTG